>CM031243.1:487636289-487786575 GCA_018340775.1 Taxus wallichiana var. yunnanensis
GAGATGTGTGAGTGATTTTCCAAGAAGGTCTAAGGAAAATAGAAATCGTGATGATGCAATCTCAATGAATCAAAGGATTGTTCTAGAAATTTTTTTCTAGATGAATGATCACAAGGAACAATCATGCAAGTGTGAAACACAAATCCAATCAATAAGGAAATACTCCTATGTAAAATGTGTGTGCAAAGCGATAGTTCAATGCAAAGATGATAAACAAAATGTCAATACTTACGTCAAGATCGAAATGAACAAGGTGTAAATATTAACAAAGGGTAGATTTGACTCCAAATCAAAGGATACCATGACAATTTTAGCAACCAACAAGGCCTAAATGTGAAAGGGCGAGGTTTAATAATTTAATCCACGTAACCACACAATTGGACATGTCTTTTAAACTTCGCAGAGAAGTGAGATATTAGTGTCAATGTGGTATCGAAAAGATGCAAAAAAAGTAAGTGAAACTCTTGAATATTTTGGAAAATGTTTGAAGTAAAACTAAGTCAAAGTATACTAAGGATGTGCTAAAATGTGGGCAACGTAACACCACAATTTGGATACTTAGATCACGCTTACGAAAACATGACATAAGTATCTTAATAGTGTCGACAAAATGTGAACAAGGTAACACGTCAAAGAGAGATAAAATGATAAATCAATCTAACTATGATGACGACCTTGAAATCAAGATCAAGGACTATCAAAGATACGAAAACATACTTGCACACTTTAGACGTTTAACAACCCAACCGTAAACATGGATAAGTGTAAACAAAAAAATTGGCGAATACCACCTTTGATAAGACTCGCGAGGTATGCTTCCTTCTCACCCTAAAAGTGGGTGATGAGAATGCAAGGGTATAGATCGAAATATGAAAAATAAAATAAGCACCACTTGGGCAGAGCTTCACCTCGTCCGAAGGTGAGAAAGAAGCTAAGCTTAAGTGAGGCGTTGTCTAATTCTCGTGATGAAAGGCACTTAGATCCAAATTATGTGGACTCTTTTCCTTATTCGAAAACAAGGTTTAGACTCCAAGTAAGTCATAAATTCGTGATGGCTCGACATGATAAATCACAAGTAAAGTGGGCTCCAAGATATAATGACTTCCGTAACAAGATCTCTCAACTAGGTGTTATAAGCTTCGTCTAAACGAGCTCGATTTACCCAAAAGTCACATTGAATAATTTGGGATTATCTCAGCTTTACTTTACCCCTTCAAGAATAGTGGGCAATAAATGTGTCCATGTGTACTCTCACTTTAAGGGTCACTATATGTGACAACTTATAACGCTAAACTCACGATGAAAACTAGTCAAGTGGGTAAGCGAGCACTTCCCCGTTTCATCCACAAGGTTACTCATTGGTGGATTACTTTAGGGTTCCTAGAGCCACCCCATTGTTGTAGCTTAATGAATTATTCCAAAGGGGTTATGTTCGAGTTGAGCGGATAGGGACGTACCCTTATCCAAACACTCGTGTCTGATGTGATGAAAGTGGTGTGTTTTTATCTTTTAACTTAAATGTGGTTTTAAGTGGCACACCATTTGGAAACCTACATGTAAACACGTGAATTAGAAGTCTTGTGTTTTGTTTTGATGTCTTTATTTGACAAGCTGTTAGGTCTTGTTGACAATGAGTTAGTAGTTTTCCAAAAATATCACGATATCAAAATAGACTTTGCACGCGTTTGCTTTTGATTCCTAAGATCACCAAAAGGCATAAAGGAAGAGCATACATGCAACGTGAAAACTCAATAAAATAAGTTTATGGAAAATACATTAAGTGTTTTACACAAGTTTGAGTTCATTTTAACTAACTTTGTAAGCTAATTAAATTGTTTTGCAAGTATGAAGAAGAAATTAGTGAAACGTTTTGATTCCCAAGATAACCTTAGAAAAGGCGTGAGGGAAGAGCATATGCAAAATTTCACAAATAAATATGCAAACACTTAAACTAAGTTAGTATGAAAAAAAAACATGATGGAAAAGACATATGTAAACCACTTTGTTAGAACTCTACAAAAGTTTAGAAAACCAAGAAAATCGAAAAATTCTAAAAATCTATTTTTAGCGGTTTTAGTACTTTACATTTTTGGAGGTCTCGGGGAGTTTTGAGAGTTTTGTGATATAAGTAATGATACCAAATTTATATTAATTTTGGAACTTCCATCACAAATTTATCTTATTTCTCTTTTCGACACCTATTTAAACCCGAAAATGGGTTACGAGTCAAAATATATGATCAAAACAAGGAGCACCTAAAAGTTGTGACCAAAACCGGATCAAACAGATATTCCTGCGCACCCCTCGGGGTAACGCGTGCCCCTATAGAACACCCTTGCGTGGGTTTGGTTCATGCATGCCCTTTTATGCATGTGCATGCCTATGATAAAATTACAGTGATTAGGTGTATAGGTGCTGCACATTATGCAGGCTTACTCGAGAGATGCGTGCGCGGAAATAATAAGTGCATACGCAAATGTGAGTAAAAGATGGTATGACAAAGGTGCATGTGCACTAGTGAGGGTGCTTTGCACAGCTTAAGTCTTGGGCATGTGCACCGGTGGAGTAAAAATATGGTATGACAATGCGTGTGCACGAGTCGAGGGGTGCTTGAGCTAAGTCTTGGGCATGTGTGCCAGCCTTAAGGTGTGTGCGCGAGTTAGTAAAAATTTTTTTGGACGAGAGGGCCGAGAGTACATAGGGCACTTACATGTGGGTTTGGGTACTGCACACCTTGTAAAATGACAGAGGGGTGTATGCATTGGTAGAGCGGTGTATGTGCTAAGGTTTAGATATGTGTGTTATCTAGCCTTAGCGTGTATGCACGTGTTTTTGGGTTCCTACGCACCTGCGTTAAAAAAATACACTTAGAAGGCAACTAATATGGCGAGAATGGCGTGTGTGCGCCCTTCCCTATAGAGTGGCTAAAAACACAGGATTTTTCAAAAATTCTCAAAAAATGTCAAATTTTTGTTAATTTGGTTCAATTCCAAAGCAACACTTTACCTCCCTTGATCTTGCAAAGAGCACAAAAGCAAGACAAAACTAACTAAACTAGTTAGGAAACCTGATTTTTAGCCATTTAGAACAAAAATATTAGTGAAACTAACAACTTGAACTAATCTAAAAAAATTGAAACTAATCTAGAAAGTTTTAAACTAACCTAGAAAATATTAAAACTAAGAAACAATTAGAAACTAAAACAAAAGCTTCAAAGTGACTCCACTAATGGAGGAAGGACTAAGTGTCCCACCAGGGCATGCCAAATGTGTTCGAGAGCATTCAAAGCCATGAACATGGAGTAAGAATATCTAAAGAAACCCCAAAGGCTTTGAACAAACTGATCAATGGACCATCGATAATAAATAAACAAGGATTCATACTTAGCATGCATTAAACTTGAAAAAATAAGCAAACTAACATTTTTAGCAATCCCTATTCTTGAAAGCTTTAAATAAATGAACCTAATAAGGATCTAAACAATTAGTTTAGGATTTTGAGAATGGGAGCTCACCAATAATGGCTTCAAGGCCAATGGTTCTTCCCATTTACTCAATGCTTGTGTGTGTGGTGCAATGACAAAGTAATAGCTCAATAAAATGAGTGAAATAAGCTCTTAATCTAGTGAATAATACTATAGTTTATGTTAAGAAGAAGGAGAATTCCTTTTTTAAATGAGTGGGGGTCTAGTCCTATTTATAGTTTTCTATTTGGGAAAGTGGGGGAAACTTTGGTGCATATGGGACTAAAAGGGAGTCAATAAGTTGATTAGCAATTCAAAGTAATATTTGACTAGGTTTAGAAGAGTTTGATCATGGTTTAGGGTTAACCTAGGTTAGGCTAGTTAATCATGTTTAGAGATAAATTAGGGTTTCAAGAGGGTTTTGAGAGGTCTAATCAATCCAATGAAATGGATTGATAGTCTAGAAGCTAGTAGAAGTGGCCTAGAAGGGGAATGAGAAGATGGTTTAGCCAATAATGGACTATAATAACCTACTTAATTATTTTATAAGAGGAATACAACCAAAAAAAGTGTAAAGCAAGGGGGAGTGAGATAGGTCTTATTGATGAGGTATCGTCAATTTATGAGAAGGAGAATAGTTAGTGCAATATTAGGAATAATAGTGCTTTGATCAAACTACGGTGTCTACACTTCATTCGTGTTTAAACAACCCTTCTTCTAAGACCTGTATGATGTCATGGAGTGGAGGATAATGTGATGTGATGGATATGGTTCGAGGTTCAAGAATGGTGGATGGATCTTTTGGAAAAGTTGTTGAGAGTAGTAGAGTGAAGTGTGCGTAGAAATGGAGAAGAAGCGGGAAGAAAGTGGAAAAAATTAAAACACTTTGTAAAATTTGGACCATAAGGGGTTGAGCACAATTTTTTCCTCCTATGTCCCTTTTCTCAAAGGGGAAAAATGGGACATCAAATTTCAGGTGGCACTTGGTGAGGACAATCGACAACGATCTAACGGTGAAGGGTTAAGCCCAAAAGCGGGCTAGAAGCATTAGGGGCTAGAAATTGGTTACATGAGGAACCATGAAGACAACTCAAAGGCATATCAAAAGTGCAAACCCCAATGAATAATTAGAACATTTGAAGAGAGAGAAAGTTATGGGAGGAAGAAGAGAGAGAAGAGATGTTGTTCTTGATGATCCTTATCATTAGAAAGCTCCAATGCAAAGTGAGACTCTAAATCTTTGAATCTATTGTCTCTTAAGAAAATCCTTCACATTGGCTCGTGGATGCTTTGGAATGAGTGTTTACAAACACTTGTCAAATGAATTCACCGATGACCAGTGAACACCGACTCTAAAGAAATAGAAATTTAGAACCGATCATGTCAAAGTTGAATGGACTTGTTTCACTAATGACCATAACTTCCACCATTTGTATGATATACCTTGACTCACCCATGCATATGCTCCATGTAGTGAAGATTGGATCCTTGAATGTCTTATACGAGGAGAGGATTCCTTTACACAACATACAAACACCACGAGATAAGTGTTTAAAAACACTATTGAATGATTTCATTGGTATTTGTGAGCATCACTCATGGAGATCCCTTAAGAAAATACTTTTTTTTTTGAATCTTTGGAACAAATCTTGTCCTAATTCCCCCACTGCAACATGGTCACACTTTGCTTAGTTGATTTGGACGTGATCCCGATGGGACATACTGATGAAAAATCTAATTGTGTTGATTGTGAATTCCACCTCATACATACTGATTGAAGCATGTAATGAGTGTCAAAGACAACTTTATTGAGATCCATGAAGATAGAGACTTCATTGGTCTCCCTTTGCGATGACCCAAACTTCATGTTATTTCTCAACACTTACTATATTTGGAAAGGGAAACTATTTTTAGCATTGTCGATATTTTTCCACTTTGGTCCCCAAATGGTGATGTCAACTTAGATGTTCAACTACCAAGACTCCTCTTATGAAATCCACACTTTGGAATAACTCTGCTATTTTTAGTAAGTGCTAAAAATCAGCTTACTATTTTTACTAAGTGTGAAAAATTGGCCCCTTCGTCATTGACTGACTGTGTGATTCTTGAAATTTTCCTTCCTTCTCTGCTCCCCTTACTTTTTAGACCAATTTTCTGATTTTGGCGGTGCTCGTGGGACCACTTACTATTTTTAGTAAGTGTCAATTTGGATCGGGATGATCATTTAGATGGTTTCTCCTTACATACAACTCCGGTGCTCACTTTACCTCCTTCACAACTGCTTCAGTTAGTGACTTTCCCAAAATAGCAATCCTTTATGTAGAAGAACTACTATTTTTAGAAAGTGAGCTTATGGTGATCAGAATTCCATGGATTTTTTTTTTTTGATATGGGGTTTTTCCCAATATCGCCCCTCTGAAATCTTGGACCTACCCGATCAACGGTTTGGGAGATTTTAAAGTTTTAAAATTTTGACTGATGACACTTTTGAACAATCGACCATTCATGGACCTCGAAATTACAGGTCTAGTTTTCTTCTCCATTTGAAAAAAAAATACATTTTTTTGTGTGTTTTTCTCCCGATTCCACTCATGAAATTTCTCCTTGATTAAATTTGACTGGTCGATTTAATGAGAAATTGAGCTTTTTCTTCGTTGGGCCGGAAAGAGGATTTCTTCATTGGAGAGTGTTATCGTGCCACAAAAGAAGGGTTTTAAGGTGAGGTTTTGATGGTTTTTGTGAGAGGAATGAGTATAAAAAAATGGTTTTTTATTCCGTGCACTGGTTTGTAAGATTTCTTAGAATCTCTGTTTATGAAAAATTTAGATTTTTCACTTGTTTCTTCTCTTCGTTCTTCGCTTCTTCTTTCTTGTTTGATCAACTCTTATTCTGAGACATGTATGTTGTCATGGATTAGAGGATAATTTTTGTGATGGATCTTTTTCAAGGTTTATAAATAGTGGATGGAGCTTGGACAAGTTGTAGAGAGTAGCAGAGTGAAGCCTGTGCACATAAATGGAGAAGAAGTGGGAAGAAAGTGGAAAAAACTTTTAAAACATTTTAAAAATTTGGACCATTTAGGGGCTGAGCACAAATTTGTTTCCCACATGTCCCTTTTCTCAAAGGGGACAAATGCGACATCAAATTTCATGTGGCACTTGGTGAGGACAAGTGGCAACGATCTAATGGTGAAGGGTTAAGCCCAAAAAGTAGGCCGGAAGCATTCTGGGGGCTGGAAATCGTTGCATGTTGCATGAGGAACCATGGGGATTTTTCAAAATGGAACAATTAGAGGCTTAGTGAAATTTTGTGTCCCCATATCCCTTTTCACAAAGGGGACAAAGGGGACATCAGATTTCACGGTGCGCCTCGCGATGAAAAGTGGCATAGATCGGCGGCGAGGGGATGAAGTCTCCACTAGCTCCCGAGGATTGAAATTTTCTCTTGAAGGGGTCACATGGGTGACCATAGGAATCCCTAGGGGCTGGGTGAATTTTTTTTTCCCCTATGTCCCTTTTCTAAAGGAGCAAAGGGGGCATCAATTTGCATAGTGTGCCCCGTCTTTGATACGTGTCACTTGATCTAACACTGAGGATGAAGGCTCCATTAATCCCCTGTGGGTCGTACTGCACGGTAAGTTTGGAGGTCGCATGTGTGTTCGAGAGGTATTCTAGGGGATGGGAAAATTTTCTTTTCCTCATGTCCCCTTCTTTAAAGGTATAAATGGGAAATCAAAATGTTCCGGGCACCGAGATGATGACATGTGTCCTCTTGCAAAATGGCTAATTGTGAGAACTCGCCAAGAAGGTAAATTGAAATGACGATATTTCAAGCTCCCGATGTACTATTTTGGTGAAATTTTATATGATATTGACTTAAAATTTCCTTTTGAATCCAATAGTTTGGATTTCAGATATTTATTCTTTCATTTAAGTATGAAAAATCAGATTTTTGATCTGGTCCCTTACTTGTGCATGAGAAAAATTGCTTGTAGACCTATTGCACCAAGGTGTTGTGAAAAATATGATTTCACCATATTATAGGGATTTGAATTCTCTTTCTAAAGATATTTTTTTTTATCTCAATTCCATCTAGAGCTCCCAGAATCACCTCCCAAAGTTCAACAACTCTTTTGGCCTTGTGCACCACTTAGGCCTATGAACCCTGTTTTTGATCAAACTGCCCCAACTTCTCCAAATCCTCCTTGAATCTTCCAAAATCACTTTCATGATGTTATTAGACATTCAAACTACCTCCTATTGAGTTTGGATTCTCTTCTCCACTCTAGAGTGTATCGTCGGTCTTGGGAAGGCCAATGGAAGCCCTTCCCAATATTGCCCAAAAATAACAGTTTAGCAAGAACACCTAAAATCACCTAGGGGTTGAATTGAATTTCCTAAATCACATATGGGACTGATTTGACATCATCTAGGAGATCATGGAACTTGACTGAGGGGACCCAGAGTGCCTAAGGAGGGTAGGACTTGAAAGTTTTGGCACGGGGGTATAGTTGTCATCTTTGCCGAAAACTACCAATTTCCTGTTGTACATTTATATGACAATAAGCGGCTAATCATTTTCATTACAAAATCAGTTGTTTCAGGACTTTATTAAGTCAATATTCAGTATACCTTTAATTTTGATACCATTGACCTCTGATGTCTTGGTGAAATGATCCATGATTGTACCCATGGATTTATGAAAAAAATTACAAAATCTACACGACCACCTTCAGTATTCCAAAAATTTGGATTCATCACACCCATAGCTTCAATAATTTTATCTTTATGAAACGTTCTCTTATTTCGGATGTTAGAGATTGTGAAATTTTTGTAAGTTTTATTTGTGTATCAATTGTAATAGAATCAAACAAGAACATGTATCATAGGAACTTCTTCTCTTTCCAATCCTGTAATATCTTGACATTTATGCAAAATGTGTAGTGGTATCTCCCTCCCATTAACATTGATACAGAGGTGATCATGGATATTAAATCTCAAATAATTACTAGGATTCTTAAGATCCAATAAAATTTTCCAATTATCAAAAACATATGTATCAAAACTTTCTTCTTATAAGTATAGGACATCAATATTTTGATATATTCACTTTCTCATTTTTATAAAATCAACAATATAGATTTCTCTCTCTTGTGCATGCTTCATCAATGTATTGATCTCCTTCAACATTGGAAGAATGCCAACCAATGTAAGCAATGTTTCCAGATCCATTAAATGGAACAAAAAATCCTTAGCCCTATTAACATCATGACGATATTTGTGCATGGCCAACCAACGATGTATACTCTTCACAAATTTTACGTGTAGGATCATACAAATAAATCCACCTTACATCAACATCCTTTAGAATCTTTTTTTTTACATCTGTAATTCCAATTGTAAATTTTTGAAACTCAATAAATCACTTTGGACTGCTTGACATATAGGCATGCATTTCTTTGATAAGGTCTTCTACTTTTGCAACATTTTCAAAGTTACTAACTATTTTATATGCTAGATTCATTCTCATGTGAGCCATACAATGAATTGTAAGCATCTAAGGGCTACTTGTTGTTTGCAATAGAACACATGACCTAGTTTGATGACCCCGTCGCATGACTGCGATGCACCATATGCACCAAAACATACCAACTTCATAGCAATTTCATAATTAGTCATGCCAATAATATCTTTCAATGAGAAACAACTATTTTATATAGGTTTTGGCATTGCAATTTTCATCCATTTTCTATACACCCAACATATGTGTTGTCCTTACATGGTTTTCTAAAGTATATACACGGTTGCATACCTATGTGGTGTTGTCAACTATTGTTACTTCATCAATTGATAGAGAGATAAACTTTGCATTTTTACACTCTCTTTCAAATCTTCCTTCTCAATCATTACAAGGAATTTAGCCATTTTCCATGCACTTTTGTTTGACCAATGAGACTGAGGAACATTGTGCATTCCATTATATTGATACAAAAATTTGAAATCAATGAAATATAAAATGGGTCTTCCTTCTTAAGGATGTGTAATATAGTAGACAAATTTGTATGATTTTATCATGCAAATTTGACTGATTCATCTTACCAATTTGTGATGTGATTGTTCCACCATTTTCCATGAGATTTCTGCATCTTTTCTTCTTAGTATCACACTCCACTATGTATTTAACATGCATACATTTTTTTCAATTTTCATAGCAATCCTCCAGCTGTACAATTAGATATTTTTTCCACAATGTTTTTCAATCATGTCTAGCTTGATTGCATTTTTGTTGCTTTCTCAATTTCTAAATACATATTGTATGTACATTCAGATGGGATATCTTTTGAATTAGCTAGTTGTATGTTTGATAAGAATAAATTTGGCACCACTCAAACTTATTTGTCCTCCCAAGTGTTCACATATTCTTTTTTGCTTTCAAAGTTTTACTTTTACGAGAAGAATTTTGAGGAATATCACGATCATCTTGTTTCCTCTTTCATGAACCAAAATTTTCATTTGATTTTGGTGTTACATTTTGCTAAGTATTTATATTTGAGATATCTTGATGCACTCCTGGTTGCACCTCAACAAGAATATCTTCAAGCTCTGGCATAGTGTCATCATAGGTATCATTTGGTTGATAATGTGTTAAAGCCATGCCCACTTCAATAATACCTTCCACACAGTCTATACTCTAATTGATTCTAGTGGCAGTTGTATGGGTGGTGGTGGTAGTTATATTGGTAGCAGTAGAGTTTCTAAAATTCTTGAACAAAACTTTTTGAGACTTTTTTGTTACCTTTTAGGTCTTCTCGAACACCAACAAATTTCATTTCTCTAAATGGTGAACCATTGTCATGCGTTACTCAACATTTGTTGTGTGTCGAGAGCCTCTCTGTTTGTGTTTCAAAACCCCTCTTGCTGCCCATTTACAAGAATCTCTTGTCATGTATCGACAACCCCTCTTGTCACATGTCAAAGAACCCTCTCTTGTCTTGTCACGCGTCGAAAAAATCTCTTGTCAACCATCTCTAACCACTTCTGTCACAAGTCAATAACACTCTCTTGTTTCCTATTTTCAATCCTCTCTTGTTGCTCATTAGTAAACCTCTCTTATCATGTGTCAACACCTTCTCTTTTCTCGTGTCAACAACACTAGTTTATCACTCGACTACAAATCTTCCTTTTCACACATCGCTGACACTTTCTTGTCTCGTGCGTGCAATAACCACCTAAGACTTTGATCCACACTTCATCTGTTGGTACTTCATAAGTAATTCAAAAGGTATCTTAGTAAGTTTGTAGTATATTACCTAATGAATTACCTAGGTTTATGTAGGAGTAATTTTTAATGGTAGGCGAAGTTTCTGACCACTAAAAAAATTATATTGGAAATTTTAGGCGAATAGTACACGACTCGTCCTTCAAAAAAAATTTCCTTTTCAAAATTGTCTAAAATGGAATATTCGCCACTAAAAAAATCCTTGCAAACAAATTGAGGGATGGAGTGCTATATTTTGGTAAATGTTGGAAAAAAATTATCATTAGTTAAATATTGCGAATATGAATTTTTTTCCAAACTTATAACCATCATATATCCCTCTTCATAAATTGTCCAATGGTACTAGTATTTCCTTAATTAGATATTTAAAAAAAAATTATGAGCAAAAATGAGCCTCTAGTCGTGTTAATGGAGTCTCCTAATTTCACGTCCCGAGAAAAATTTTGCACTAGAAATATCTGTCAAATTTAACCCACTAGCATTTATGTTATATCGAGTCACTCGGTTCACTTACTGTCCTTTTCTCATTGGTTATGGCCTCTTGGTTTCACTAGTTCATGAAGTTTCCATATACCTTTAAATATCAACCTTCCCGAGAGTTTAAGTGACTTGTGATTGGTCCACGTGAATCAATCATATTTTTATTTGATTATTGGGTCTCTTTGATCACTTTTAGGCTCACATTTATGTCATTAGGATCTTAAGGTCACCCTAATCACTTATGCATTAGCCAATTTGGTTTTCATGTTCAACCCCTAAGACCATGGAGTGTCGTCATTGGTCCACATGGACAAATGATGGCATTCTATGTTCTTGGGGTAGTTGCACCTAGAAATATCTAACTCGCTTAATTATATGACCAATTACTTACCTTCGCAATTTCCTTGAGTCATCTAGGATCTTGGTTTCTTGGGCCTTCAAGAATAGTTACTTAGATCTCAAATTCTCGGGTGACTTGTGATTGGTGCATATGGACTAATCATGTGTCATTTGGAATCTCGAGTGTTTGCCACATGTCTCTTAAGGTTCCTTCACTTCATCTCCTTTCATGCATTAGCTGGTTTTGATAGTGGGAAAAAATTTAGCCACGAGATACATCACTCCACTTAAAAAATGTGATCACTCTATTTTAAAACATGATTGATCTTGTTTCCTTAGTGAATATGAGACTAATCTTATAGTGATAAATTAATAAGTGACTAGTAGTATCCCTTGTTATGATCTAATTAAATTTGATGGCTCTTATATTCAAGGAAATGAACAATTTGAATGTCAAAATCCCATCTTGAGATAAAAACATGTGATTGTGATCAACACTTTCCTTTTTTATGATGTGTATACCTAAAACTAATCTTTGCAAAAAATGATAAGTTCTGACATAGATAGATGCCTAAAATACATGAATGGTCAACATTAAACACAAAATTTTAAATTTAAAGCCCCAATATGAGGCGAAAAATTTTGGGTTCCAGAATTGGCTTTTCGCAAGATGAGAACCCCATGTCGATAGCTATAGATCCCATAAAACTTTAAATAAGTAGACCAATTATTCCAAAAGATTCATTGGTCTTACTCCATCTTTAGGTAAATTTTATAGAGGCAAGAGAAGCATTTCCTTACATGTAAGGAATTTATGTGCATCCACAACATTAAAAGAAAATTGAATGTCACTATATATTGACCAAGGAATGTGATGTTCTAGAAGCTCTACCTTTTATTTCCTTAACAAATGCAATATTGTGGTCAAGTGAGCCTTTATGTTAACAAAGTTTAGCCATTAATCAATGTTTTCTACTTGAATGAATGGGACTATTTCCCCTTTTAAAACTACATTAGCTTTCTCCGCCATAGGGATTAGGATTTCAATTTTCAAAATTTTGGGCCCACCCACAAGGGGTTCATTAGTAAGGCAATATCCTAGCACATGGGTTATTGAGGTAATTAAAATTAATAAAATTAAATTCAATATACCGGTAGACATGAGGGGGTGAAGGGTTTAATTTATTAATGTTTTGAATCGGTATTGGGGTAGGTTAGAGAGGTGGGCCAAAGGAAATCGAGGTTTAATTTTAATATAAAACTAAAACATTTGAACCCTAGTTTTAAAAAGTAAATACCTTAAAATTCTAAAAGGAGTGTGGTCATGAGTTAAATTATAATCTCTTTTTAATAAAGAAATTTAGATTCTTAACCAAGAAATAATAAGATGGTAGAAACTAGGATTGAGTATGCTTTTCAACACAAGTGATATTATATCACCATCTTAATTATTTAAAGAACTATGGATAAATGATTAAAGATTAACATATATAGGGTGACTTTTAATAGGGCTTCAATGGCTTCAAACTATCTTTCAAGAGGAAATACATATTAACAAAAATTGAATGAGAAATATAATAAATTTTGTGTCAATATATTAGGGTAGAAATAAAAAGGGTAAATAAAATTGTAATTGAAAAATGGGTAAATAAGGTACATGGAAAAAATAGGGGTATTTTCATTTTAATAATATAACAGAGGGGGTACTATCAATTGAATAATTAGAGGTAGAAACTAGAATTAAGGATATTCTTTAATACCCTTGAATGCGCACGTGTTATACCATACTTTTATTAGGTGAATCCCCGTGGGCCCATCTCACGAGACTGGTTTTTCTTTAAAGGACTTGAATTCACATTCAAGAACAAAAGAGATTGAATTGTCATGGTTGAATAGGAATAAAGCTTAGGGGACATCACTAAATCATTTTCTAGAGGACGAAAAATGGGGAGGGAGAATGCAAGTGATGAATGGAAAATAGGAAAGGACTCATCAAATTTAGGAAATTAACTATTGGTAAATTTCTCTCCCACCAATACATATCAAATTCGTATAAATTACACAATCATCTATCCTAACTATATCCCTAAAATTGGAAATAACCAACTTGTAAAGGTTTTTAACATTGTAATTTTTACCATGTTTTGAACAACTAATAGATAAGGTTTCCTTGATTGTTTAAATGTGTAAGCATGCACGAAAACCCATGATGTATTGTCATTTGTTTTGTCTTGATAAATAGAAAGTGAGATAAAACGACATTTTATATCTTTTTTTCAAATCCTCCTAAGTCATTCTTATACAATTTGCTATTTCCCAAGCAATCATTATTCAGCCAATGTGATTGTTGAGTGTTATGTAACCAATTATGTTGAAATAGAATATTATAATCTAATAATTTAGAAATATGTCTTCTCTTTTTTATAATGTGGCATATAGTAGAGAACTATATATTTTAGGCATGTAGATTGAAGTACCTAAATTTTCCAAATTGAGCTATAATTGTTTGCCGTTTCTTAGTAAGATATAAGTAAACATTTTTTTATCATTTTCATACTCAACTACATATCTTACAATCATGAACTTTGCATTTTTATATTTATTTTCTCTTTATTTTCCCATCCTTTTACTTTATTGAAACATATATTTTGCCACAATGTTTCTAAATGATGTCTAACTTAAGTTACATTTTTGGTCCCTTTCCTAGTTTCAAACTACATATTGTACATCTACATTTTGTTGAGTATCACGATTGTTTATTGGCTCTAGAATCCAAAGGTGAATGGATAATTTGATACACATTTGAACTTAAAAGACTTTGTAATTGTCTATCTAATTTTGTTCCTTCCCATAGATTTCTAAGTAGAATTTTCAACTAAAGTTGACATTTGATGAGAATTAGAAATATCTTAGAAGAAATTACATCTCATCATGAGTCCATGTCCTCCAAAGGGAGGCATGTCCTCACAAATGTCTTTAAGTGGTAGCATGTCAGCATACGAGAATATCTTTGGGGGATCTACATACAAAAGGGTTTTTCTATTATCCTTGAAACTTAAATCGAACTCAATGAAAATGAATAGAAATATTTTGTTAGTAAATTAAGCACCTATATTTGGAGTGGATTCCAGGTTGTGTGAGATTTTTTTAGTCTGGCTAAAATAAGATAATATTATCCTTTTATTTTTAATTGCCATGCCATGTAATCAATATCACTAGAAGCCATCTTATAATTGATTTATGAAATATATTATAGCAAGCAATTATATACTACTAGCAAATGTTTGTAGAAATCCTACAACATCAATGAGACAATTGGCACCAAAATGTAGTAAGATGGTCATGTAATGTAGTTGGATGACTTTAATAAGAAGTCTATTGCTAACAAAGGAATGATAACTTCCTCGTGTCAATTATGTTTGGGTGAAGAAAATTGAGTCTATGAGCTCTACCCTCCATTCAAATGGAATTGGATGTTTACCATTAGAATTATATTTAGTGTTTATATAAACAATTTTGGCCAATTTCTCTTTGAGGTAATGACAATATAAATTCAAAAGTTTGGAATTATTGTAAACTTTTGATGATGCAAGACAAAAAAGTAACTTAAAGCTCAATAATTTACGTTCTCAAAGTCTTATTTACTAGTCCTCCAAATTGGCAAATGTAAATTTTGGAAACCCAAATATTTAATAATTAACAAAAATTCACCTATAAAATTATTCCTCATTTTTATTTTTACAAAAAGTTTAAGATCGATCGAGGATTCCATTAAATTATTGTTCCTTCACCATATTTCACCTTAGTGCCCACATTAAAATCTATACTCCGAGCTCTATCCTTGGCTCCTGTATACACCATGACGGGTTTTCCCCCAACTCAAGCTTCCACATACCACTTTCCCATACATATCAAGACTTAAAATTTGGATTGAATTACATTAACAAGATTTCTCTACAGTATCTAGGCTTGGATTGCACTAATTTCCACTATCTAGTAGCTCAAGTCAATAATGAGATGATGTTTAGTGATCCTTACTTTTATGGTTTGACCTCACAAGTAGTTTACCTCTAGTAAGCACCAATGACCGCACTTACACTTTTTCACTAAACTTAAATAACACTGAAAAACCAACACAATGGTGGTATTGAATTTCCATTTCTCCAAATGGAATCCGTTGAGGCTATCTGACTATAGGCTAGATCACAATCAACATTTTGTGGTAATGGGAAACACCAACCTACCCCCACAAAGGTGTCTCTTCTTTCTTCCCATGTGGTTCTCTAAAGCCACAATGAACAAGCCTACTCTACATCACTTTGCACACCCTAAAAGCGAACCTGACAAATTTCTGCATATACCTTGGTAGTCAAATAAACAAAAACCAAAATTGTCATGGATATCACCTTTAAATATTTGGCTAACATGATTTTCCAATGAAAACATTTACTATGGTCACGTAAATATAGAATTAGACATTTTTATGGGAAAATCCTTCCCCACATAATGTAGCCTATCAAATAAAAATATTTAAAATAATAATAAGAAATAAAAATAAAAGTGTATTGGACACACCTATTTTTGATAGGGAATGAGTTGATTGTTATTATGTTAGTGTGTTTATTGATTATTGGTCCTGGGTTGGGTGCTTATTCATGTTGTGTTTTATCACTTTTAACTTGGAATCGACTTAGAATTTCAAATTACCGTATCTATCAAGAAATAAATTGTTGACAATTTATCTCTTTGAATAAAAATACTTGTAAATATGATATGTTTGTATCGCTTTGAATAAATCCATTAGCCTTCTATTCTATTGTCATCTAACATGGTGATGGAAAGTGCAAAAGCTCTGCAAAAAAATGAATTATCTCATCAATAAAAATAGGTTTCTTATAAGTTTCAAAGGAAAACAACAATATGTTGTACTATGCTTGTTAGTCGCTCATCTAACGTTATTCACCAACCTCTCATAATTGTGAGAACACGTTTAGGTGATCATACAAACTCAACACCGTGTCCATTTTTTATGCTCTCGCTCTAACAAACCCGATACTATTTTTCCAACACCTTTGAGAAATATAACTTGCTTCAAATTGTGGTTACATCACCATGTCATCATTTACGCATTGAGAAATAAAATTTGGGTTACTCAAGTATTAATGTAACGAGTTGAATATATTTTGAATAACATCTATGATTTAATTGTTTACATTATGTAGCATAAAATTAGACCATATTATGTATTTGTTAATATATATAACATAAAGGGGGTTCTAATAGTAAAATTAGATCATATTAATTTATTTTCATGGTATTAAATGTTGATGGTATGTGTACATTTGTGAATTAATTTGTTTATATTGAAATGATTATTAAACATTGTTAAATTGGCTTAATCACTTGATGTGTTTTTTTCAAAGTGTGTGATTGCAAAACATATTTTTATTTTCCTTAAGATGAGGGTATCATTGAGGAGAAGAGAAAAAATCATTATAATACATATTTTAAATTATAAGTTGAGAGTGAGTTGTTTAGACTCTTTTCGCGTACCTTATGAGAAGGGGTAGGTCCTTGTTTCCGTATTTCTCTCATATAAGGTATAATATTGAGATTTTTGCCTTCTCATATTCCTTTATATTAGTTAACCAGATAGGAAATTCATGAAAACCTCTTCTAGTTCATTGTTTATTATTCTCTTTAAACGTATACATAACCTAAATTATGAATTTATTTTCATAGTATAATTATTAATAATAATACCATTATGAATCTGAAATGGAGACAATATTTAGCCAATAGACTATATTACATGAGAATAAGCCTCCCAATAATAATTGTTAGAGCTCCAAATTTCACTCATCCAAATAAGAATGAATTGGGGTTTTGAGGCAACATGGGTCTATCTCAAAGTTGTGGTACTTGAGCTTGAGATGGACCTCTGGAGAAGATCGACTTCCTCTACATATTTCTAAGGCTAAATCTACTCTTATAAAGGGAAATGTAGCTACCTATCACTACTCTACACTTCCAAATGACTAGGGTGAGAAGGAGATGCATGAAAATGAAAACCTAAGATAAAGGGAGGTGATAGCACTAGAAAGAGTGGATAAAAAAAAATTAGCTAAGCAAAAATGAAGGAAAATGCACGTAGGGAGGGCAAACAACCATGCCACACATTTGAAACACGTCACACAGTTGTTTCATGGAGCACAATCAGAAAGGAACTCGTAAGGGAAATAAAAATGCACACAAATTCGCAATGTAAAGGAGAGGCAAGAAGGCGCAATAGAATGCAAGATAAGGAAAATAATAACTACAAAACAAGATTTTATTGCTTCCAAATAATGCACAATCAATCAAAATTAAGAAAGGGGAAAGTATCGACATGAAAAGAGCCAAATCAAGGCCTAGAACTCAAAATGCAAAAGAAGAATGCTACGAACAATGCCTTTAGCAAACTAAAATATTCCAACCTTTTACAATGAGCATTGCTTTATACAATTTATAGAAGAATGGGAGAGAAGGAAGGGGAGAAAAAGATGGAAACTCATATTCAAACTTCTAACCGCTAATAATAAGCAATAAATGATTAGAAATCTACCTAGAGGGGTGTCGAATCTACCTTCATATGTCTGTTTTTGCTAGTAGAATAAGGAAGGAGACCAAATATGAAGAAATTTGGGTGGTTAGGTTTATTGGATGTGTATTAATGGTTGATATGATTTTCCCTATTTTACACCTATTAAATCCCTCAAAAATATAATTTTGAATGGCCTAACATGTATCCCATGTCACCAACTTTCCAAAAAATCCAAAATTACATGAATCTGATCTCTGTAGTAGAACTTATGGTGATATGAAGTTTGTAGTGCAACCTGAACACGCAAGACACATGGCGCATTATGATCTCGCTAAAGGATTCGACTGATTTTTAATTTGTTCATTAGTTTTTTCCTTTTTTACACATGTCGAATATCATTGATGTGAGGATTCAAAGACACACTGGTACTTTCTAATAGATTGTGTGTTGTCCACTCCAACTAATGAGCTACCACGTGGCATCAATAGTTGGCGCAAAGGACTATGTTGGGCAAATGTGCATGAGTAAGAGACATGAAAGGAAGAATGTAGAGATATGTGAGCACATGCACAAGGGCACGTGAGAAGTGTGAATAAATTCACATATATCTGTGAGGGTATGAAAGTATATAAGGAAGAAGTGGAGGTGTGCGAGATAAGGACGCATGAAAGCATTTGCGCGAGGCAAGTTATGCAAGATGAAAAGTGGAAGAGGAAAGAGTGTGAGCGAAGATGTGTGAGACTCATGAAAGAAGGGGAAGCATGGGAAATTCTATAAGGAATTAGCCAAAAGTGGAAGAAAATTTCTTAGAAGCACACGAAGAAGGGTACAAGACTAATGGAATGGAAGTGGGCATGAAAGGGGTGCACGTGGAAGGTAAAATTAAAGGAAATGAAAGAATAAGGAAGGAGGAAGCATGTGGGAGAAAGTGGAGGGAAAAGGAAGCACAAGGGGAGTGGAAGAAGGGTACACCAAGGTGTGTGAGGAATTCCAAAATGTAAATTCACCAAAGTATACAAGCAAGAGAACGCGTAACTTTGAAAACTTGATGTTAGAGCCAGAATGGAACTGTAAGTTACCTAAATAACTAGGGTGGTTATTTTAGACAACATTTTTAAAAATTTCAAGGCCATATTCTAGCTAGATGAAGGAGATCAGTGGCCTTAGAAACATCCATTGGGCATGGATTCTACATGAAAACATGAATTTTGATATGCAACTTGAAGGATATCCCTGAATTCACTTGAAAATATTGTTTGACTTTGAATGGAGTGTCACTCTCATGTAAAGATGTTCTATTTTGAATTTATGGGATTGGAAAATTGTTGAAAAATTTTAGACACTCCCTTAACCAAATTGACATCTTAGAAGTAACAAAAGAGTGTGTGAAAAAGGTGCACGTGAGAGGAAAGAACTATGTATAAACAGAGGAATTGAAACTACTCTAATATGTACAATGATGTAGAAGAATTAATGAAAATGTTTGAGAAAGATTCCATTGATGGGATTGATAGTGAATTTCCATCAAGGTGAGACAATTCAAAAGAGTTATCCCCTTTACAAGAACTCGATGGTATATGGAAAAATACAAAGTGCATGAAACTTTGAATGGTGCCCAATTTTAGCTCTATCAACATCCCATTTTAAGACCGGATCACCAATTTTGAAATCCTAAGGTCTAAATTTCCTATCAAACCATTACTTGGTTGATCTTTGATGTTTTTCTAACTTGATCATGGTAGAGTTTCTCTATTCTTCAAGTTTAACCAGCTCTACGATTCTAATTTCTCTCTAATCTGCACCCTCAAACTCTAATTGTTGGGTGAGCTCTAATGAAGGAAAATCTAGATATAGAGGAAGTCTAGCTTCTTTACCATAAAAATATTGTATAGTGAAGTTTATATTGCCTTCTTCACCATTATTATGTTTTCCTAGAGCACGTGAAACACCTTTGTGTGCCACTTCCTCTGGTTGATATCCATTTTCTGCTTCATGATTCTAATCAGATTCTTATTAGTTGACTCTGCCAAGACCATTTCCTAAGGGTAGTAGTTGGAATAAGTATCTAAATAGAATCCAAGTGTAAGTGCCCAATCAGAAATTTTAGTACCAAGGAAGGATTTTGCATTATCATAGATAATGGTCTCGAGGAATGCAAATCCTTATTCTGAATGCCTTTGAGAAAGTCAAGGATGATTGAATTAATTGATTCATTGAGCACGCGATAACTTCTATCCATCCGTGAAGTAATCAGAATCGTCAACACTCACTTATGGGCTGATTGAAGGTGGGATGATCATGCCAATGAAGTCCAGATCCCATTACACAAAAGGATGATCTGCTTGGATTGGCGGAGGGGAAGCATTGATAATTTATGTTTTCCTACAAAGAAAGTGCAATGTTTCCATTTCATGACCCATTTATGTGCATCTCGCGAATAGGTTAGGCCAATTATATTTCCTTAATGATCTTCATCACTATTTCTTTGACAGAGAAAATGTAAACCAAAGAATCCATCGTGAAATTATACTAACACTTTTTCAATATGAGCACCATTAATACATCTCAAGAGAAAGACGCCATTAATGTTTCTTTTGAAGATAACACCATCAATCATTGTATATGAAATATATTACATCCTCAGATTTCGCCTCTATGTTTTGTTCGACAAAGAGGGTATGGCCCAGAAGAGATAAATGTTACCATGTCCTCCATCCAGGATGTGCGTGCTAGGGTCTATTTTACTCAGTTCAACACGTGGAGGTTCTTCATCTAAAAATAACGAAGTTTCATGATAAGGTTGTGTATCCTTTACAAGCTTCCTATAGAGTCCATTACCTCTAACTAGCTTTGTGGATTTAATAGTAACATCATACTCCATGATTTTGGTCACCCATCTAGCTATTTTCTCACTGATTTCTACTCCTATGATGAAGTATATCACACCTAAGTGTGAAACTAGCACCTTAACATCATTTTGGTGAGTTTTTTAAAATTTATTTAGCACATGCATGATGACAAAGACCTATTTCTCCATGCGATTGTATTTTAATTCATAATCCTTCATATTTGATTGAAGAAATCCATCGATGCTCTAGTCCTTGTTCAATTTCCCCGTGTCAAGATAATAACAAAAATCACATCATATCCATAAGCATAAAAGATGAAATCCTTTGAACAATCTGGATTGATGAGTGTTGGGGCGAGTGTAATCTATTTCTTGATTTTGTTGAAGCTCTCCTTTCCTTCTACTATCCACATGAAGATGATTTCCTTCTTTAGCACGAGGGTGATGGGCCTAACCAAACCTACAATGTTAGGAATGAATATCCTAAAAAATTGATTTTTCCTAGGAAATATTGCAAGGCCTTCTTGTGCGCTAGCAAAGAAAGAGCGAGGATGAAATTTTTTTCTCAAGATAGATAGTGATGTCATCCTTAGAAACCAGATGGCCCAAAATTTTTCCATGGACAACGGTAAATTCACAATTATTTACATTAAGAGATATCCCAAATTCTCTACATCTCTCAAAGACTTTCTTCAGATTACGATGATGTGATCTATGCTATGCTTTGAGAAGATAGTTATGTCATCCAAGTAAACTAGGATGAACTCATTGATATATCCTTTAAAGGTAATGTCCATGGCTCTCTGAATGTTGTGCCTACATTTGAAAAACCAAAAGGCATTTTTTGATATGCATATGTTCCCCATTTGGTTGTAAACGTTGTTTTAAATTGATCCTCTTCCTTGATCATGATCTTGATTAAAACTAGAATACCCATCCAACATGGAAAGTATTTGTGCACCAGCCATAGTATACAAAATTTGTTCCATAGAAGGTAAAGGGTAGTGATCCTTCAAATACTTATTAAAATCTCTCAAATCAACACAAAATTTGAATTCACCATTTTTCTCTTATACGAACAATATTTTCCACCCGATTAGAGTACTTGATGGGAAATATTATTTTTTCCTCAATGATTTTAGATAAATCCTTCCTCATGAGGGGCTCTATCCTCGATTTATAGGCCTTTTATTTTGTCTTATGGGATTGATACTAGGATCAATGTCAATAAAGTGTTGAGCAACACTTAGAGAAAATACTTTAAAGTATTCATAATCCCATGAAAAGATATCACTAAATTTCGACATAGAGAAATGAAAGCCTATTTTCCCATCTCAGTGTGCATTCTTTTCTAAGAAATAACTCTTTGTCGCGTGAAACAATGACTAAAGTGTAGTCTTCTTACATTGCAAACATATTCTTTTCTTCACCCTTGAAATCATCATCAGGTATGAAAATGTGCTCTAAGGTGACCAACCCTTTAGAAATTAATTTTTTCTCGAATTGAATCACTTGGTCACCATAGATTTCATGCAAATCAATTTGTATGTTTGAAGAGAACTCAACTTCATTTTGGATGAACTAGATAATTTGCCCATCACTTTGTAACCAATTTCTAACTACCTTCATTTTCCTGGAATGGATGGTCCACCAACATTCTCATGTGACCGTGCATTTCCTTAGAAAAAATCCTTAGCAGGTGGGAATTGTGAGCCAAGGGCCACAATTTGATCTACTTCTTTGTTAAATTTCCTTAGCACCACCTACAAATTGAGAGCTTCAAATTTCTTCAAGAGGTCCCAAAATCTATATTTATAATCTTTGAGAAGCTTAATTTTTCTATGAACTTGTTTGTAACTTAGTGGATGACTAGTTTAGTGTCTCCGAAGATCTACAATACTTTAATCTACCTATTCTCAAAGAATAAGAAGACCATGCAACAAGGCTTTATATTTTGCTACATTTTAAAAAAAAATTATATTGGTGAAAGGTTTTGGAGGGACCTTACCAAAGTTTATAGAAAAAGGCTCAAAATCCAAGATAAGAAGGGTAAAATATTGTGGTTTTTGATCTCATGGGGTCCACACCTCAACCAAAAGAGAAAAAAGTAGGAAAAAGCAAAGGCGGGGCCAAAATCGCTATAAAGAGAGACCAGAATAACACCTCAAAAACAAAATCACAGTTAGAACAAGGGGTCAACAACACCAACCAACATACTTGCTAAAACATTTAACAGCTACCCAAGGCTTGGTAGAGTTTTAGGGCAATGGCGATGGTGGGATCCTAGTTTGTAGTTTTGAACTTTCTTGTAATCTTTCCATTCTTCCAAGACATGTCTGGAATTCCATTGGAGTCACAAATTTGGTAGATATGGACTTTCATAAGATCCATTATAGCATTTTGCATAGCCAAGCAATTGTTGTATTTTTCCTTGAGAGTCTTAAACTTAGTTTCCAAAGCAGCAATTTCTTCTTTGAGGCTGCATTGGGGTCCAAAGCTTGATCCTTAATAGTAGACTTAAGAAGGAAATCTACATTTTCTTCAAGGTTTTTAACAACATTAGCTTACATGTTGAATTTATTTTCCAAACTAGTGCCAACATCCATAACAGGGAAAATAGAGGGGGCTATCATCCACCAAAATTTCTTCACCCTTATTTCTAGAGCCCACAACTTCCTTTCCTTTCTTCACTGCTATGGAGAACCCTTTTTGGGGGTGGCTCTGAGATAGATTCCCTATACATGGGATTTTTAGATTGGATATGGGTTTTCTTAGGGAGGGGAGAAACCACAATAGGGCAGGGGTCATTTGCAACAACACTAGACAAGTACTGATTAATGAGATAAATGACACCCTAATGGAGAGGAATAGTCCTCTTATGGCCTTGAACTTCAAGAATAGATTTTTCCATTGACTTTAGAATGTAATAGGAGAGATTTACATTCACCTTGAACTGAAGTGGTTAAGTAAGACCGATGATACTCATGCGAGAATGGTGGAGAATCTTCCTTCTAAAGTGATATAGTGTACCATCATATGTGTCACTACATCTTAAGTTTGTGGAATAGAAGAAACCGTAGATGACCTCTTTTTTGATGTTGAGAATTTCTCCTTCATCCGAACCAACTTTTATTTTGCTTCCTTATCAAGTTTGTTCCTGAAGAATTTGTTCCCTTCCATGCTTAGACCGGTGATAAAAGAGATGAATTCCTCAATGATTTGAAAGCTTTTATCTCTAAAAGAGACATTACGGTATTTCCAATTCACCATGAACTATAAGGATACATACTAGTCATGTTCTTTTATGCATTGGATGACATCGGTGAAGGAATCCATATTTATGGTATTTTAAATCTTAATTTGTTCCTGCCATTGGGGATCAAATTTAGGTTCCACATGGAAAGGGGCACCACCCATTCTAAAAACCCTATGAGAATTCATAGAATTGAACTGAAAGTTGTGAACAATAAACTTCCCAACAACCCTTTGACAACTTGTATGTCTATGCGTAGCGGAATAAAATCCTCTTCTTTCTCCCTGAAAAATTTAGTGTGATAAGTTTTCAAGAACATGGAAGAATAAATTTGGACATGCATGAATTTCTAAGGATATATAGCTTTGGGATTACACAATGTTTGCACCATCGATGAGAACTACTAATGAGTAAGTTTGTTTCATTTGAAATGATATTTCTAACTTTGGTAGGAGTTTCATTGATATCATGCCACTCTTTGTAATCATTGCTACAAACTCCAATATTTGCATGCAAATCCACATATTTGTTCCCTTCCCTGTACACATGTTCATATTTTTCTAGGTTGTTAAGGCATGTATGCAAATAATAATTTATCACTCTTGTGGAGAAATGAGAACAACACCTACGTGTGTGCCATTTCTCGCTTCTAGAACCATCAAAGTACATTTTCCATAGCCTACAAACATCATTACTTTCTTACTTGAGCATGGTAGGCAAGACACGCCTTCTTCAAGGATGCAATATGTTCCAAGGCCAGTTTCAATAGTTGTATTGCAGGGATCAAATTCATAGTGTTTTTGGGCCATTCATCCAATAAAATATCGGTATGGATGGAGGAATAGGTTTCTCTTCGAAATTGAATCTTTTTCTCGGCCTTCTTAGATGAAACAATTATCTTGGAGAGGGGAAGGGTCATATGACTCAACATGATAGGAAAATATAGGATCAGCTTGTATGGTAAACCGAGTATCATACCTTGTTCTTAGTAACATATGAGACCAATCAGAAGACAAGTAACCACCTACCTTGGTAGTAAATTATCTTGATAGGTAAATTGAAAACAAAAGAGGTAGGTCAATGATTGAAACATATTGAGTTATGGTTAATCTTGGACTTGTATGGAGGCTTAACTCAATATCTTTGATGAATCCTAAAGTGGTGATAGTTGAGCCATCAAGTTGTAAGACTCCTTTGTCCATGGGGCTATACTTGAGACCTAGGACATCAACAATTTTCTTAGGTGTGACAAGAAGCACTAGCCCCTAAGTCAATCATACAATCACAGAACAAGATGTAAGTTTCCTATTATTAAAGACATATAGAAGGGTGTGGTTTTGAAAATTTTTCTTACTTTATTCTCCTCTCTTTGAAAAATGTTAACAATAGTTTGGGTCTTTGGATAACTGATCGATGTGCAAAATCTGCACTAAAGATTCATGTAATAGGTCGCATTGAGATGTAATGGCTGGGCATCCCACATTGCGACATTTAAATTTGTCTTCTTCGTCTAGTCTAAAATGTTGAATGGAAGGCCCATGGACTTGTGCATTTGGGGCATACCATCATCTCTTATTGATTTTTCAAGTGTAGAGGCACAGGCCCTAGCTTATGCAGAGGCTTGACCTAATAAAGCAAAGGCACGCGCTACTTCCGTATAAACATTATGTGTATCCTTGCACACGAAACTTGCATGCCAAATTATAGGGCTGATCAGATTCACCATTTTTATCTTAAGGATGAGTATGGATGGTAGGATTGTAAGGTTACACAATGGATTCAAGCATCCTCTTCTTGTACCTTATGTTTTCAAAGCAAATTGGGTATGTGGCCCGTTTGAGTTTTCCATAGCCTTGGTTTATTGCACATAAGTATTCAATGCTAAAGAACATTAGATTGGTCTCAAAAATAAATTTTGGTACTTCTTCATTTTCTAGTTCACATGTGTTAGTGGAATGCTCACAACAGGTGACAAGTTACAAGGAAAACACCATTCTCTCGTAGACCATGTTGTTCTTCACCGGACTAGCGCTCTACTTTCCTTAGGTGTGGGAAGGGGTTGCACAGGGAAAATGTTTGAAGAGGGAGGTGTGCATTGGCATGTCATCTATCATTTTGTTGGTTCTTCCCATATATTTTATTTGGATATTGATTTACTAAAGGGTTGATCGATTTAGTTAAATTATTTATTAGAGTTATTCTTGAAGGCTTACCTACTACTTTTATATGGACATGACTTTATTAGAAATATTTCTAATCAAGGCTTTCATTTTTATCTTCTTTTTTTTGTGTGGGAGAATATGATGTGGAGGAAATGGGTTGAGAAATCTACTAAGGAATAGGATCAATAGAAGGCTTAGGCGCTTGAGGAATTTATAGAAACAAGGGCATGGGTTGTCAAATGGCTAATTTTTTAATCTTGGATGAGATAATTTAATGCCCTAATGGATATATAATATGCATCAAGAATTTGCGCACCAACCATAGACTATATCATCACTACCATATAAGAATTCAAATATATTAATAAGTAAAGAAAAACACCTTGAGTTTTTAGTCTTAAGAGCGTTTGAATTTTTCCCCATGTCTTTGAAATCTGAAGTTGAATTCAACCATGATATCATTAAGATCTCTCTTGATCATTATGAGTTGTTCCAATAAGTAGATGTTGTCAAATTTATCCTCAAACTGATTACAAAGCACAATGCCAAGCCCATCCGAGTTAGTGATAGAGGAAGGTCCTAAGCCTATGTACCATTGAAGTGTTTTTCCTTTGAGTGAAGGCATACACAACCTTAAATCTACATCATCTTCTCATGAATCGATCGAATATATCATATGTTTGTAATGTCTTGAATGTGCTCGAGAAGGGGTAACTTGTTTCTTACTAATGAAAAATTGACTAATTTTGAGTGTAGCCACTGATAGATCATGTTGTGTGGTAAGATCCAAAGGACTACTTCCAGTGAAGTTGAAAGTGGGCATATTTCTCGTGCTATAGATAGAAAGGGTATAACTACATTGGTAAAGTGTGTGGAAGGTATAACATGAGGAGGAGTAGATTCTACCATGTGCACAAAAGATGGAGATGGGTACATGGAAGTTTTGCTACATGTTCTTCTTGGAGACAACTGGAGATACTCAAAGGATCCTTCAACTATGGTGCTTTGTCTCGGTATATATTCCTCTCATGAAAAAGGAATGTGGTGTATTGAAATCAATAGATATGGATGTTATTAGTCACCAGATGTGTTGAAACAAGCCTCCAAAGGATGGAAATCACTAAGTCACACACCAAAACATAACAACAATGAAATCTAAGATTTCAATACTTGTCCCACCGGCATGCCATCGAGGATAAATTGGGGCTTTGAGACAACATGGGATTGTCTCCAAATTTTGGGATTTGCACTTGATACAGACCTCGGAGAAGGCTGACTTCCTTTACCTTTTCTAATGCTAAAACTACTCCTAAAAAGGTAAATACAACTACATATCACTACTCTACATTTCCAAAGGACCAGGGTGAGAAGGAGATGCATGAAAATGAAAACCTAGGATAAGGGGAGTGATAGAACCGAGAAGGAGGGGGATGAACAAAATTGAATGAGAAAAAATCAAGAAAAACATGGATAGGGAGGGAAGACAATAGTACGACAGTATGAAAACGCTCAAACAGTTTGCAACACCAATTAGAAGAAGCATGTGGGTTGGAAGTGGAATAGTCAACAAAATTATTTCTCTAGCTTATAAGATTGCTTATTTAATGAATCAAGATTTTAGATACATACGATACAATATGATCCTATGATTTCAATTTATAAATTTTATTCCAAGGCCTACTTTCATTTACTTTGTATATTGTTTTTGTTTCTTTTTGGCAAGATTGTGGTTAAGGTTATAAGATGTCTGAAATATTGTGGACTTCTTCACTTTTTTGGTTCATGGTCTAACAATTTCTTTCTGTACTACACTGACATAAATCTTAATTTTATAAATAATATTATGAGATATTAGCTTTGGAGAAGATGTGTAAGAAATGTAGAAGATTCTTAATCTCTATTTGTTGTGCTCTTTTTCCATTTGGAGTGTTTTCATAATTGACAATTTTTTTATCTCTAAATGCATACCCTTCTCTCTCAAATGAATTTTTGTGGACATTCTATAAGAAGACATTTTCGAAACTAGAGTTAATTTTCAAGAAATGTATAGAACATTTTAAAAATACGACATTCCCACATTGTAAGGTTGTTTCATCTTTATTTATATTTTATTACACATAACCCAATAGTACTATTTCTGTCTATGATCCAAACAAGTTGTGTATAAAAAAATCCATTTTAAAATAATTCATGTACAAAAAAACTCACAAATTACATAAACTTCATTTAATTGTTCAAATAATTAACATATTATTAGATTACAACTGATATTTGAAAATATATTATAATATACAATGCGCATCAACATGCATCACTAAATATAGGAAAATTAAATCTAAATTTTATCATAGCATAGTGTATCTGCATATTCATGGTCTTTGCCAAAAATTCATTCTCCTTTTTTTTCTAGAATCTTAGAATTTATCACTTTGTTTAAATCCATTTTCAATGAGTCTAAATATTAAACAATATAATGTATGCTCAAACCTTTGAATGAAATCAGCAATCTATAGAAAACATTATCTTTTAAAATGCCGAATAATTATTCAACTTTTTTGTTCTTTTTCGAGTACATTCGGAAAAAACTACAAGCAATTATTTATCCAACCATTGAAGATAAATTCAATATCATTTAATATTTCTTCTCAATACTGTAGAAAATTGCTTTCAACCATTCATTTTTGTTCAAGGTATATTTTCACAAGAGGGGGAACATACATCTCAACCGTCAGTTTACTTTTTTATCAATGGTCCAAATCAATTTTATTCAATCCATGCCTATTAAAATACCTAGTACCTTTTTGGTGAAGAGAATCTAGAAAGCTTTTGAGGAAGTGAAACATCCGATGTGATGGGTTGGAGATGGATTGTGTTATGGAATTTCTTTCAATGATCATAACATCTCGGTGGTCGCCAGTTTTCATCAAACAACTTGCCTCTTGTGAAACTTCCTGATATCAAGACTTTGAGGCTTTCAGGAAGGCATTTCCACTATCGAGAGATTTGGATGCTACAGACTGGATTCCTTTCCTAGAGCTTAAAAATAAATTTCAATTAGGTAATTCAGACCTACCTTCCATTCTCAAAATTCATTCTCTCATACCAGATGTGATGTTATAGAAACTTGGGCTATAACCGCCGATTTGCTGGTGAAAGAATTAGAGATGGAATGTGGTTATGCCTTTGCTAAACTATAATTTGGGGTTATCTATTCTCTTATTTCCCTATTTTTCCTACTATTGACAAGCTTAATACTAGATGGAACATCCATTCTTCCTCTACCACCTAGCTTCACCACCTCAATCGTTGATCTCAGTAAACTGGGTTAAACAGCTTTACACAACGGATAATCTTGAATTTATCAATTCCTTTAAAAACATAGAATTGGAAGTGGATTCTCAACTTTCCTTTAGTATTGAATATAAAATTGGATTCTTTTACTATTCTAAGAATGTAACAAAAACAATTCTCACTTAGAAACCTTTGATGAATTCATTCTTGCTTAAATATTTCATGTGTTGTTTTGAGAATCTTCGTAATTTTGTTAAGCGATGCATTCAAATCATTTGAAATCGCATTTAACCGAACAATGAACAAACTGAAAATGAAAGACACGAAGTTGATAATGGAGTTCATCTAACTTGGGACTACATCTTCGGTTCGAATAATGAACCATTTCCATTAAAAACTAATGTAAAAATTTATTTTACAATTTACATCAATATGGATATTTAAAAACAAACTAAAATAGTACTTCACCGAGTGTGGAATTAATTGATCTCAAGATCAAGTATTTGTTCCCAAAAACTCCAAGTACTGTAACATTCTCCACCTTGGGGGTGACAAAAAAATCCCTGATCTGGGTATGCAAATCAATTGTAAACTACATAGAAACCCATTTGAGTAATAATTCAAATCTATAGAGGCCCTGGATCATTCCTGTAAACTGTAATTTTACTTCCGTAGCTTCTTAGGTTCATACAATAGAAGATTATAGATGTACATACAAGATAAACTGATCAATATATCTCTCTAACTATGTTGCAATAATAATTAAATTATGTAAATACAACTTAAAATAGATGGACCTACAAATAATACTGAAACATAAATTTAAGAACCTCTAAAACCATTCAGAGAAGCATCTCCACAAGTTCGTAGCACCAGTTCATCATCTCTCTGCTCCTTCCCTCGAGTTCTCCATAAAAACCCTCACATTTTGCTTCCAAAAATAGGTCAAACGAACTCAAAATGGGAAAAGAATCACATCAATGGAATCTTCTCTAAATTCCTAACAAAATTCTATAAGACATCAGGTCTCCATTTGGCTTCTAAGACCCTCAAAAATGGCCTTGAATCAAAACAACTGTTATCACTTTTAGAGACCAGTCAAATAATAATACACTTGAGTGTATTCTTCTTCTTCCTTCAAACCTTAAAAATAAATGTATATATATACACACTTAAGTGTATATTTAGTAAATTTAATCTCATCTATATCTCCCAATAATCCTCCCAAAGCCCATGATTTTCTCTTATCCATATGAGTGGATTTTAGCATAAAAATGCAGGAATAATCCCACATACAATGGGATATTACTAATTTTAGACTTTATCAAAGCCTTAAAATCCTCCATTTAATGTGTGTACTAATTCCAAATAATTCTAACCACCTCCCTCCTCTCGTGGATATTTTCTTGGTGGAAAATTGGCTTGCCTTGAAAAATGCGCCAAAACTTGTGAGAGGAGATTTGGTCAAAATTGACAAATTTAAGATGCATAATTTAGGATTAATTTATGAATTAATAAAATATGTTAACTAAGGGTATCTTGTAGTTGGAATATTGGCCAGATGTTCCACCTACATAATATCACTAGTTAGCATAAATAATTCAAAAATTTGAAGATTTAAAAATAATTACGGTGGTCAAGAATCAACTTCCAAAATGCATAACTTTTTGCATACGAACTCATATTTGGTCCGTTCAAAATGCGTCGGAAAGCTTGTGATGAGCTCTATACCATGGAACTGATTTTGAAACATTACAAGACCATAAATTTTTCCTTGTTGCCATCTTCCACGTGTCACCTTGCCACCGGTCCACTTGTTGACACATTGACCAAGGTCAATTGACCCTATGACCTTAAATTTGACCGGTGATAGAATTTGCATACAAAATCTGATTCTAAAGTTCAATATACCATCGAAAGGTCTGGAGAATCCCTTCAGCATGTTCTAAATTTAGGGAAGTTTAAGGAAGGTCTGCATAGTGAAACATTCTCTAGATCAATCCTCCACAAGAAGACCATTTTGACCTCAAAATAGAAATTCACTCTGCTGAATGAAGTACACATGTTCTCTACATAATACAAAAAAAACCCATTTTATATCATGGTAAGTTTTCCAAAATATTTCAATATTCAAATGCCAATAATATTAACATAACCCAATGGCTCGAACTATAACGTGATATGACACTATAATCGCCATATTTATGTACATCCCGATCCTGCCGCACCGATCCAACATATACAAGAGAAAAAATCATATCAAGGTGTTATGAAGTCAATTCTATCAACTGATGTAAAAATACATTTCACAAAACACCAATTCTATCAGCAAAATAAGATGAGATATAAAAACTTCCCTGCAAGAAATCAACCATCTCACTGAAATTGTATACTAACTGCAAAGAGTAAATACCAACTCTGCATATCCCAATCTTCCAAAAATGACTTGTTACCCAAAAATAGTCACCGAGCTGATGGATTCTCTTAACCTCTACACTACATAACGGTTAAGGTGTTCTCCTTGTTTTATCAATATCTGCCAAGGAAAAACAAGGTGCTGCAACCATGATGTTAAAATCATATGTGTCAATAATGCATTATAGGCCTTTATAAATCACTACAACAAAATGTATACTTGTATGAACCAACGTGTCCTGTTGTGGGTCTTTGAAAAGTACATACAATCATTGCCCAATATAGACTTAAATGTATAATCAAGTAGTATTTATATTGCCTAATACAATTGCATCCACATTTGTCCACCTTATAAATGACAACACTTAAATTGAGCTACAAGACATGTTGATCATGCCCAAAAGTAATCATGTGTACCCTGTTGTCAAAGTCCACCAATGAAGTTCACAAATGAAGTTTTCCATAACCATAACTGTGAGAGTAATATGAGTATGATGACCTATCCCTCGACTTTCTCTACAGGTCACTTCAATGAACTGGATAATCTCCAAGTTAAAATATGAGTTAAATCCATTACCACATTTGATGAGGAACTCAAAAAATTAGTAGGAGATATATATAAAAAATAGAGCTTACAATACCATTAATGTGAGAAGAAAACTAAGTGTGTTAAACCTGCCTCTAAGTTTTCCCACTGTAGGTAGCTCAAAATTGTATTCAACAATCTATTAGTGATTCCTTTCAACATTACTATGGAATCAAAAGTATAGTCAACTGTATATATATGAAAGGATAATCTAAGGGAAAAATAGATGATAAATCCATCCTATAATCAACATTCACTATTTTATCCCTGCAACTGATTATCAAAACCCTTTCACTGCATCTGTCAAACCCTAATATCAACTTAGATTTTTTCACCAATAAAATAAGAGTCTCTTTACAACTTCTGACTGTAAGTAAGCTGTAAGAAAATATCATAAATATGAGAAGTATACCAAGATTTTTAATCCTATCTTAAGGTGTCATCACCGATGAATACTCTCTATCTCATATCTCCTCCTTATCCATTCGAGTTAGTTTTCCAAAAATATTGGAAAATAGAAAAATACAAAATAGGAGATAGCGAATATCCATCCACAACACTAAACACGTCAATTTCTTCCCGGATCCCATACTCTAAAAATTCCTAATCCCGTATGCTCGAATGAAAAATGAGCATACTATTCATATCATAGTAATGCCTATAAAAACTATTCATTAAACCATTTATCAACATATGTACTTCTTCATGGTTTGATAACATGAATAGGAAGTTATATCATCGCCCTTTATTCAACTCGACTTAGTGACAAAATCTTCTTTTAAAGTTTTGAACATTCTCAACAAGGTATATTCCCTTGAGGATTAGCCACATAAAGGTCATCCCATCTGGTTATTTTTAACCAATACACTACGTTCAAAAAGCCATTAAAAATCTAGAAGATTCGAATAGTTTTACCTTCCTTTAAGAAACTAGGAAATATATGAAATTCTATCTCAGAAAGAGTTAGATGACCCGTTATTGTTGAATTTTTTTAAAAATTGATTAACCATTATCAATACAAGGGAATTCTTCCTCTTTTTTGGTTATACAACTGAACTGAAATTCCAAAAAAAGGTTTATAAATAATTCCCTATCAAGGTATATATTTTTACTTTCAAGGCAACACACACGAAGGAATCAAATCCATAACTTGTGTCACATAGCTATACTAAAAAACAATTATTACCTTCTTTAAGAACTATGAAGTATGCATACTGATTTGAGAAAGGTTGGCACTTTATTGGATATTCTAAACAACTCATCCTACTTGCTTCTACAATACTTACAAGCTGTGAAGACAAATCGACTGAACAACCAATATAAATCTCAATGTCTTAAAAATGTAACTTAGTAAATCCAAATAACCCTATTGCCATTTCCATGTCTCATAATGGAATCTGGTCTTTTCACTTATAATTGGTAAGACAATAGACTTTCCATAGTATGATTAGTTATCCAAAAATATCTTACCAAGTGTCATTATGCTCGTTCCTCAACTTTGGATTGATCTTACAGGACTAGTGTTACAAACTCTTAGTTGTTAGAAGCTTGTCTTCCTTCAGCGGATTGGAATGTCTTCCAAGAATCCTTTGCACTAGTTCCCTAAAAAAAAAAACAAAAAAAAGAACACATAATAATATCTAATATAAAACTTCAAAAGAGAATTAGATCAGCGATTAAAGAAAATACCTAAAAATAAAATTTTCTCTAATACCAAAATTGATCGTAAACCAGGTTAAGTAGTTTTACACAATAGATACTAAAGTTCTCAATTCCTTTAAAAACATAGAATTGGAAGCATATTCTCAACTTTCCTTTAGTATTAAATAGAAAATTGGATTCTTTTACTATTCTAAGAATGTAAGAAAAATTCTCACTTAGAAACCTTTGATGAATTCATTCTGCTTAAATATTTCATGTGTCGTTTTGAGAATCTTCACAAGTTTGTTAACTGATGCATTCAAATCCATTTGCAACTGCATTTAAGTGAAAAATGAACAAACTAAAAATGAAAGACACAGAAGTTTATAATGGAGTTCATCCCATTTGGGACTACATCTCTAAGTTCGGAATAACAAACCATTTCCGTTAAAAACTAATGTAAAAATTTCTTTTATAGCTTACATCAGTATCGATATTTAAAAACAAACTGAAATAGTACTTCACTGAGTGTGGAATTCATTGATCTCAAGATCAAGTTTTTGTTCCCAAAAACTCCAAGTACTGTAACATTCTCCACCTTGGGGGCGACAAAAAAATCCACAGTGCAGGTATGCAAATCAATTGTAAACTACATAGAAACCCATTAGAGTAATAATTCAAATCTGTAGAGGCCCTGGATCATTCCTGTAAACTGTAATTTTACTTCCATAGCTTCTTAGCTTCATACAATAGAAGATTACATATGTACATACAAGATAAATTGATCAATATATCTCTCTAACTATGTTGCAATAATAATTAAATTATGTAAATACAACATAAAATAGATGAACCTACAAATAGTACTGAAACTAAACTTTAAGAACCTCTGAAACCATTCAGAGAAGCATCTCCACAAGTTCGTAGCACCAATTCATCATCTATTTGTTCCTTCCCTCGAGTTCTCCATTAAAACCCTCACATTTTGCTTCCAAAAATAGGTCAAATGAACTCAAAATGGGAAAAGATTCACATCACCAGAATCTGGTATGAATTCGACAAAATTCAAGAAGACATCAGTCTCCATCGACCTCTAAGACCCTAAAAATGGCCTTGAATTAAAACAGCTTTGTTATCCCTTTTAGAGACAGTCAAATAATAATACACTTGTGTGTATTCTTCTTCTTCCTTCAAACCTTACAAATACCCATATATATATACACACACTTAAGTGTATATTTGGTAAATTTAATCCCATCTATATCTCCCAATAATCCTCCCAAAGCCAATGGTTTTCTCTTATCCATATGAGTGGATTTTAGCATCAAAATGGAGGAATAATCCCACATATAATGGGATATTACTAATTTTAGACTATATCAAATCCTCCATTTAATGTGTGTAATAAGTCAACATAATGATAACCACCTCCCTCCTTCTCACATGGATATTTTCTTTGTTTAAAATTGGCTTTCCTTGAAAAATGTGCCAAAACTTGAGAGAGGAGATTTGGTCAAAAATTGACAAATTTAAGATGCATAATTTAGGATTAATTAAACAGATATCTTAGAATTAATTTATGAATTAATAAAATATGATAACTAAGGGTATATTGTAGTTAGAATATTGGCCGATGTTCCACCAACATAATATCACTAGTTAGCTTAAATAATTCAAAAATTTGAAGATTTAAAAATAATTACAATGGTCAAGAATCAACTTCCGAAATGCATAACTTTTGCATATGAACTCAGATTTGGTCCGTTCAAAATGTGTTGAAAAGCTTGTGATGATATCTATACCATGGAAATGATTTTGAAACATTACAAGACCATAAATTTTTCCTTTTCGCTGACTGCTACGTGTGTACCTTGCCATTGGTCCACTTGTTGACATGTTGACCAAGGTTGACCCATTTACGACCTTAACTTTGACCAGCTGATAGAATTTGCATACAAACTCCAATTCTGAAGTTCAATATACCATCAAAATTATCTCAAGAATCCCTTCAGCATGTTCTAGGTTTAGGGGATTTTAGGTAATATCTACATATCAAAACATCCTCTAGATCAATGGTGCTTGGAATCCTTGTTCGACCGAAGTTGAATTTCTCTCGATGCCTAATCTACCAAGGCCTCCCTTTGGGGAAAGGTTAAGCCACATTGGCATCCCCAACCCCAAATGCCTCTATTGTGGTCGTCTTGAATCCTTTAAGCATGCTTTCTGGTTCTACCCCCATGCTCAAATTGTTTGACATCGGATGCATTCCCTTTAACCTTATCATCCCGAGTTTTTATTGGAAGACTACCTTCTTTGGAGACTATGTTAATTGGGTTGCTTAAATTTCTTCTATTTGGAATATTTTCCATTTTTTTATTCTCTTCCAACTCGGAAGGACTTAAATAATGCTTTGTTTCAACAATGTGAGCTCACTTTGGAGATTTTTGTTAGTGAAAAGGTGGTAATTCTTTGTTTTGTGTGTATGTACATCCGGACCCAAGCTCATAAAGTGGATTTGGAATTTTCTCACCTTTAGAAGTTGCTTGATCATTGGGGTAGTACACCATGCACCATGATCCAAGTCCCTCTGATGATGATCCACGTCCTTCGCCTCCTGCTCCACCACCCGGATGTCGCCAGTGCACTTCCAGCCACTCTTAGAGTGATAGACTTTCTCCTTTATGGGATCACCATGGCCCTTTCTCTTTTGGGCCCCAGATGGAGCCCTCTGTACAAAGGTAAATTTGTCACCGGATTCTTCAAATTGGGGTTCTCTACTTTGGGAACACCTAGGTTTTGTGGTTTACCTCCACCTGTTCGGGGTTATGGTACCACTCCTTGTTCACTGCTGAATCAGGATTGGATGGTCTATCCCCTATTGATGAGCTTCATACACCCGGCTTCATTCAGCAGAGAGATGACCCACCACCACCTCCAAGTGTCATTGCTTCATTGCTTAGCATTGCCTTAATGTAGTCTCTTTTTGGCTGGTTTTGTTTCGCCCTCATGTTCATTCTTTGGTGCCCTCGTTGCCATTTTTTCTTCTTGGATTTTTTTGTACTACCCTTTGGGCCTTGTTGGATTTTGGGTCGTGTTCTCTGCCGGCCACCCTTTACTATGTAACACTTTGTATTATTATGTTTATAATATAAAGGTGGTTCCAATAGTAAAAAAATTATTCAATCCGTCCATAATCAATACAAATTCATGCTTTTATTACATGTTTAGTAAAATTATCATTCAATTTAAACCCATTAAAACGGACCTCTAATAATGGTGATGTTCGAGCATATATGATGTTATGCATTGAATGAACATATGGTTATTCTTGTCACAATGTATAACTAATTAACACTTAGAAAGTAGAAAAAAACTAAGTAAATCATCTATAAGCTTAGTGATGACCACATTTTTACATAGCCATTTCTTGTCTTATATCACATAGTTATGATCGAATGTTTATCTCCATATTTCTAATAGATATTAATTGCAAGGTTATAGTTTTGGAAATTTTACATTAATAAAGTAATTTTTTTGGTTTTTTTGCAAAATTTATGTTAATGCATAAAACATTAATTTGGTTAAAATAAATTACTCCATATTGAAATCGTGCACCCTAAATTTTGAGTTGATATCTTTCACTTGAAACTTGATGTTTCCTATTGGGTTGTCATGCATCGGTTACACTAGATGGATAATTAACTAGCTTTATTTAGTAAGGCATCCCTCCAAAATTATTACTTGAGCGAAGGATTTTGAAATAATACGTGACATCATAAGGCATGTGGATAGGTCTTGTAGCGTATCCATCTCCTAAATGGATATCAATATGCTAACATTTCACATTTCTACATTATAGAAGCAAATTTGGTAAAAGGAACTATTTTTAATTTCCTAGTTTCTTACTCATCATCATCATATAAATCAATGTTTTCTCTGCTTCCTTCTTTGTATGAATGTAAATAATAAATTATTATAGATCTAACATTTAATAGATTATGGTCAAAGAGTAAGACTAGTACCTCAAAAAAATTGAATAATTATTTTTAATATATAAAATTGAGCATAACAAGCACACCCAAATATATGTGTCGGTTTCCCAACGCCAAATGGGCCTAAGGCTGAGGGGACCTCACTAAATAAATTTTTAGAGGAAGAAAAATAAAGAGGAGAATGCAATGAGGAAAGTAAAATAGATAAAGGCCTCGTCAAATTTAGGGACATTAACTATTTGGATATTTCTCTCCCACCAACACACGTCGAATTGTTAGCTATCACTTAATCATCAATCCTAGCTATATCCCTAAAATTAGAAATAATCAATTTGTAAAGGTTTGTAACATTGTAATTTTTAACCTTTATGAATAACTAATAGATAAGGTTGCCTTGAATGGTTCTCAAAAGAGTAAACGTGCTTGCAAACCCATGATGCATTTTCAATTGTTGTAGCCTCATCAATGGAAAATGAGATAAACCATACATTTTATACATTTTTCTCATTCATTGCTAACAATTCACTATATTCCAAGCAATGCTATCTAACCAATGTGATTGTGGAATGTTATGAAACCAATTATGTTGAGATAGAATCTTAGAATCTAAAAATTCAGAAATAGATCTTTCCTTTCCTAGAATGTGGTATATATTAGAGAACTATATATTTTAGTCATTTAGATGGGAGTACATAACTTTTTCTAAATGAGCTATAATTGTTCCCCTTTTCTCAACAAGATGTTGTAAACATTTTTTTATTGTTTTTATGTACTCAATTGCATATATTACATTCATGCCTTATATCATTTTTAATCCATGTTCTCTTTTTGACCATCTTTTTACTTTATTGACATATATATTTTTCCACAATGTTTCTCAAACTATTTCCAACTCGAATTGATTTTGTGGTCCCTTTCCTAGTTTCCAACTACATATTTTACATCTATATTCTGATGTAGAATCATGATTATTTTTTGTATTTACCAATCAAATGAATGGATATTGTTCTACCCATTTGAACTCAAAAGACTTTTTAATTTTCCATCTACTTCTCTTCCTTCACATTGATTTCTAACTCATAATTTTCAACTAAAGTTGATATTTGATGAGAACTAGAAATCTCTTCTAGAAATTGCATCTCATCATGAGTCCATTCCCTCAAGTGGAGTCATGTCCTTAGAAATGTCTGGGTAAGTGCACCAAGTTGGGGGGCCAAAAGTGGACAAAAACCTGAAAATAGACAAAACGTGTATGCATTCTATTATAATGCAATCGCGTTATGTTTTTCTAGGTTTGGAAATTACCAAGCCTATAACATGTACACGTTATGTCTGTTATAAATAAAAAATAAGGCTGAGCCTTTATCATTTTAACTCCCTTAAACGTGAGTTTTAGATCTTAACCATGCCCTTGCATTTTGTCATTCAGCTGGATCTCAAGCTCAAACAATCATCTCTGAATTGCTAGGAAGATCTAAATCAACGATGGCACCATGGAGAAGAGGTAGGCACAATTATTTTCTCAAAATTGCATTGAAATTTGGTAATTATAGAGTAGAATTTGAATTGAATACATTTTTTTAATTGTTACAGTTTGAGGTCGAGGAATCAACCACAACCAAACCCTACTATTCTTGTCATCCCTCCCAACCCTCCCACAATTTCTCAACATCCCCGAGAAGTCAAGAAGATTTAGCAACCCACATAGTTGAAAAGAAAATTTAAATTGAGGATTTAATCAAAACAATGAGGGATTCATAGTCTATAAACCCCCACCATTCCTCTCTTGCAAACACATTAGAGGCATTAATGGCTCAAGTTGACATGGAAATGGGGTAGTTTGATTTTGGACATCTTATAGAGAAGGTTATAGGGTTTATTATTCCAATAAATTGTCATATGTGGATGTAAATAAAAAATAAATTACAAAAGACCTCATATGTGCCTTATCCACGGACCCCCACACTAATTTTCTTGTTTCGTTGTCATGCAAAGGTTTCCCATCAATTGGTGCAATAATGATTTGATTAAAAATAATTTTTGGGACCAATGGTGGATGGTATTTGATTTTCCACCTTGCAATAACAATGAGGTTCCACTATAATTTTTGAGGAAAATATATTGTGATTTTATCCTCAACGAGATCCCAAATTATTTTGATTTTTGATATTTCTAGGGCCGAGGTAAAGGATCTACAAAGGATCCACCATGTGCACAACATGCACCTATTCAGGCAGGTAGATTCCCTACCTGAAGCCCCATCACCTTAAGACTATCCCTCCGGTAGTGAAGGAGACAATAGAGATTTATACACTCCACGCGCTTCGGGGGCTATCTCAGTGACCCTTGTTTGACATACGAGGGAGATTTCTGATCTAGAGGCTGTAGAGGCACATAGAGTATTCCCTCGGGAGTAATAACATGAGGCAATATATTTTCTCGACACGTGGTCGCATATGTTTGGGGCTCGAGGAGGATAATACTTTCATGCATACTAATTTTGGTAGATTTGGCACCGGGGGTGCATACGATAATGCCACTATGTCAAATGCATTTTTGAGCGAGATATTTGGATTAAAGTCATCGGTGTCACCTTCACATGTATTTGTTATGTTTATTAGGTGTGTTACAAAAGATCGAGTACTTGATTTACTTATATATGTTAAATTTATGAAATAATTATATTTGTACATGTATACATTGATATTACATGCGTGCAAGAGGTGCGTCCTCATCCCGACAACATGTGGTGAGCACCATGCGTACACATACATTCATAAAAGTAATTAAGAATGTTAATTTTGTAAAATTTTATTTATGCACATACATACATACATACATACATACATACATACATACATACATACATACATACATACATACATACATACATACATACATACATACATACATACATACATACATACATACATACATACATACATAGATACATACATACATACATACATACATACATACATACATACATACATACATACATACATACATACATACATACATACATACATATATATATATATATATATATATATATATATATATATAACTTTTGAAGTCAAAATATGCATGTTCTTGTATGTTCATATAACTCACGTGATACATGTTTGATAAATATGTTGACTTAAATAAAAACCCCTCCACCTCTACGATGAGTAGAGAAAGGTGTTAATCGCTGCAATTTCATCTGCAGTAAGAACTCACCGAGGTATTCAAACAACATGTATTTTCATTAAATTTCTCATGTAATTCATATTATATTAAATTACATGCTAATAATTTACTTCATTGTAGAATTATTAAATTATGTTAATAATTTCCTTCATTGTGTATATCAGGGAGTTACTTGTGATAGGCGGTAGCCACTGTTCATTTGATTCACAGGGTGTGCTTTGGTAAAAAATAGTTGTATATTGATAAAATTAGTTAAAATATTGTCATTACACATACATGTACTTAGTTCTATTTTGGATAATTCTGATGTTTGATTTTGTGATCTTATGTGTATGTAGGGAACTTCAACCCCCTCCATTTTGATCTCGAGGGCACCAAATCCTTGATTTAATCATTTTGATACCCCAATTCATGTTCCAGGCTCTTGGTGACTCATCTAAGAATGAGATGGAGATTCGGTGTGACCAGAAGCTTGAGGTAACTGTGTGTATTGATTTAAATAGTTTTATTAGCATGGTCTTAAATACATGTTGAAAAATATATACATAATGTTTTGAAAAAAAAATGTTTGCATTTACAGAGTTCAAATACATTCAAGTCTTCAACGGAAGAGGACTCATAGCATGGAAAAAGATGATCCAAAGTCATCTCATAGATCTCCATATTTGTCTAAGGGAGGGCCTAATGTAGCCTATATTTCACTGTAAATGACCCAGGCACATTGGCACATCACTTATCCTGGGTGGAGTGCACACTCAAAGCATGCAAAGGTGTCAGGTCCATCTTTAGAGTTACTTGTACAAAATGTTAGCATAATGTTGCATATACATATGTTCGATTCATGATAGATAGTAAACAATCCATAGTGCATAACCAGATCTAGGTCTAGAGTGTATGAAATTTATACTAAACAATGACTATAATAAGTTTTACCATGCAAGAACCAGATTTAGTCCTGTCCAACACCATCATCCAGCCAATATGATCCATCATATTAAATACTGAAAAAAAGAAGCTTCATACATTACGAAGCATCTTCATGAGTCATACACGTGACATAACTAGAAGCATAACTCTACAATAATTATCACTCACTAAATTTTACAAATCAATACATATATATAGGGGTGGGGACTTTCCCTTCATCGCCCATGCACTTTCTCAAAATAGGTTACATGCTAATAATATCCATGAACCTTTACAAAACATGCAAGTATTCTAACAATATACTTGTTATATTTATATCTGAGTAGAAATCCTATTATTAGACTAAACTATGCATGACACTCAAATTGATGCTTATTCCCAAAATACCCTTGCGTGAACCGCAAGTCTTCATGCATTTGTGTGCTCAACACACTAACTCCAAAAATAGCCTTCACAACAAAAAGCGGCTAAGTCCTAATCTTGGGTGCTTGACCTTACCATGGCACCGCGTGCTATTCCTACACCCTACATTCATGCACCCAACGTTTAGGCTATTCTTTTCCACCCTACATTACCCCACACTAAAATGGATTACCACCCTAGTAATGGGTAATCACCTTATCACTCCAAAGAATATGGAATAAAATAATGAATGAAAGAATAAGAATAAAGAATACACTAAGTTTTCTTACTTTATACCCTTTTCTTCTTCTGGTAGAATGAATTATGGAGATTCAATTTGAATCTCACCTTGAAACTCATACCATTCCTTTAGTGCTACATTTTTTTATCAGGGATATCCACAACTACGCCATCTAACTCATCTAGAGTCATGTTTTGCTTTTCACTTTTCAAAATTATGAGGATGTTGCTCATACCGAGACCATCCCTTCCATGACATCTATCTTTTTGGTAATGAGCTTCTCGAAGACCTTGATTCGGTCCATGTGTTACTTTCTTGCGACATCCAAAGCATGTCGATTTGTCTCTACCAATGTTACTCATTTGGTGTACCCAAGTGTTTCATCCTTTACTTCCTGCATAGCTTCATTTTCCTTTTTTTTGTTCTCACCTATACCATGTTATCGGGAATTATACACATGGCCAATGATGAATCTACCTTCTTCATTTCATCCTTTAAGGCTTACAAAATAGCCTCATAGCTAGATATTTCCTTTCAATTAAAGCCTTGGACCTTGATGCTTCCTTTGTAACATACTTTGGTTTAGAGAGGCACATTGGTCCATATTCTATAAGAAAATGAACTGTTGTGCATAGATAATATAATTCTAACTTAAAATCCCGACACCTTTCTAAAAAAATCGTGCCTTCTTTACAAGATCTCATCGAAAATCTTCCTACCGTCTTCTTGATATTATAAGCCTCAACCACTACCTTATCCCACTCCTATGTGGGTCACTTGATTCTGTCTCCTTATCATTTTTATCCTCTAGGAGAGCTTGTATATTCATCACTTTATCAATATTTTTTCATGCTACCTCTGTGGACACTTTAACAAGTGCATTACTCACCTATTCATCTAAGAACTATGTGGGATTGATGGTCATATGGCGGGTATGTGGCACCTTCCTCATTTTCTTTGAGCTACATGCCTCCTCACAGACATAAAAATTAGGCTCATCCATGTGAGTCTGCATACTCCATGATAACTTCTTGCGAGTGTGCATATTTTCCATCTCTGGGTCCATCCAATCCCAACAATATAAGCGTGTATTGGGTAAGGTACTTTGATATTAGGCACAAATAATCTTTTTCTCGTCATACAATTAGCCTAGCTTCGATTTCATACTTGCCTCTTCATCCTCATGATGACCTGTATGCTTCCCCACGTCCTCATGAGTAGGCACACCTTCTATGTGTTGTTCTTGAATGCATGCGTCTGTTGATCTACACCACCCACATTCTGGCTTACTTCCTCTACTTTCTCTCCTTCTTCAGGTGCGGGGCATTCTAGGAATTCTTTGTCTCCACCGGTGCTACTTTCCCCTTCAATCGAGTGCTACTCATGGACACTCAAACTTTTATCGATGGTCTTAGACACAACTTGGTCCCAAATATCTTCATCCTCTTGCATTTCAAAACTAGGGGTGGCCTCCTTTACCTGCGTGCTTTACTAAGGGGAATCTTCCTCACTATCTTTTACAGGAACATATATTCTACACTTTCTTCTCTCATCCTCATTGTTATTAATAGCAGTAATGCATGGTGATCTCCTCACTTGCTGTGAATTCCTTGTCCTAGTTTCTCTGGGATGCGCAAATTTTTGTAGGAATCTCCTTGTATGATCCATTCTGGTGTTGTCTTCTTGTTCCTCTTGCTCTAGGACATTCTCTAACCCTATAGGCACTTTGGATCTTCCTGAGTAGGGGGCACAAATGCAAATTTCCTTGATGTTCCCTACTATCTACCCCTTCTTTGGAGGTCCTAGAAGTGTCATATATGTGCCCTTTACTACCTTTCCATCCTTGAACCTTGGCCTTAGATAGATATACACACACGCTGGTTCAATTTTCCTATGGCTAAAATCTCCGGTGTGATGTCCACATTGTCAGATTCCATTGTTTCAACATAGGCCTCTTTCCCTGGCCATACATAAGTCTTACACAGAATGTGAATATCTATGTCTACTTTATCCTCATCAAACTAAAGTTTACACGCATCATGGAACTTTGTTCATAGAATCTTTGAAGTACCTTATAGTACTTCAAAAGGGATTTTCTCACCCAAAATCATGTGGAAGCACCCCAAGCTGAAATGTTGGTAGACTATGAATTTAGCTTCTCCATCCATCACTTTGGGCAGTTCACATGGAATGCGTAATTCTCCTTTAAATTCCCTACGCAGCCTCCTGAACCATTTCTCTAGCCACTCCTTATACGTGTTAGAAAAAGTTCTCACGTAGAGTATATTTTACAAAAAAATTTCTACAATTTGTTTTCCAAAGGGAACTCCCATATGTTTTCCCTTGCTCTATCGGGTATGCCGATTTCATTACATACAATTAATAACATGATGGCACCCAAAGTTATCTTCTCACCTCGTAACTACACTAGACGCATGCCTCATTCACAAGGTTCTCCGAATGTACCCCGTAATGTTGATGTATGTTTTGTTTTCCATCTTGTGTGTTATGTGAAAACAACACATATTTACCCCATTCCACCACTTAGTGGAACTCAACTTGCTTCCTGCTAGGTGTTCCGCAAACTTGGTGGTGATGTCTACTGATGTTGGTCACCTTAAAGGCTTGGCCCCCTTCCTATCTTGATGTGTAGTGGTCATTGCATCGATGCCCCGATCGTCTAATAAATCCCTAGCAATTTCGAGCCCGAGTCGCGTAACCCTATCACCTTCCCAATCATCTTGGCATAATTTAAGGATATACATGACTCCCATGCTTTTGAGTAACTTCTTCATAGAGGCATCTAAAACCTTATGTTTTCTATCAACCACTAGTTAGTTTTCCCCGTAAATTTTGTTGTAATGTCCTTCAGAACTTCTTAGTTTGGTGGTTGATATCAAAAACCCTACAAAGGTGTGTTATTTTCATCTCCCATTACCACCCCTCAATCACCTTTTCTATGTAAAGCATTTTAATCAGTCATTCTTTTGTTGGGTCGTCAACCTCCTTCTCTACGACTGGAGCCTTCTATGTTGCCATTGCTCCTTTTGATCCATGAAGTGCAAATGAAACCTAGATTATACAAACCCAAGTTGTACCTAAACCCCTTCATCGAGACACACACACCACTACTCAAATCTTACTTCCGTTCTTAGATGCTCAACAATGTGCTTAAAATCTCATTAGGTTTATTCGATCTACAAAGTACTCGTCGTCTTCATATCTTCTTCACACTTCTTTATTATTTTCAAGCTCACCAAGGTAACAAATGACGTTACAAATCTTGGATTTTATCACATATTTAAAAAATCCCCTTTCTTAATTACTCCACATACAACCATATGAGGTACTAATTCCTCTTATGTGTATTTTATGCTCCTTTTTCTCGCCCCCAAACTCTCGCACCTCAATATTTTGCATCTCAATCATAACTTTCTGGCATGCCACTACTTATCTATCATAGATCTCCTCTACCCACACTTCCTTACACCGAATTATTTATCCAATGTGACCCCAACATACATAGTCTCTAATGTTGCAACCTCCTTGTGTTATACTAGCGCTCATCACCTTATGCATGGTCTTAACTTTGAGCAATCCTCTTGAATTTTTCATCAATTTTGAAAGCCTATCCCTTTTATGGTCACCCGTGAGTTTATTTCTTTTATGTACCAGACTAACCTTCTTTATCCACCCCACACTAAGGGTATGTGTGGTCCTCTACGAATGAAAATACTTGAGTAATAATTATCTTCCAGTCATGCTGAGCATGATTATAACACAAAACACTAAACTAAATTGAAAAATCATAACAATGATGAATGAAACGTACATAAAGGGAATGCATTAAGGGTAACCTAATCTAGGTGACAATATTTCCTATTATAAACACCAAGAATTCTTATTTATAGTAGGGCTACAGTTACTCCCGTTTAAGTAATCGGAAACCGTTTTCCATCAGCGCCTCTAACTGGAAAGCACACAGAGTTAATTATCGAGTGATAACATACGGTTCCAACCAATGCACCTTAAACTTGTTTGGGTGGCACAAAAACTTTGAATCATACATAAGTACCATCTACCCAACTTCAAGTTTCTTATGCCTTATGTGCATGTTGTGACATGCCTTCTCCTTGGATTTTTCTTGCTTCGAATCCATTGTGTTATGGCATGCCTCTCATTCAATTATATCAACTTGTAAATTCTTTCTTCCAACACTTTCCCATTAGCCAAACCTCTTGCACCACACAATAGGAAAAGAAGGTAACATGAATTCCATGGGAAGAAATGTGCTTCATGCTAAACACCAACAAAAGGGTATTTCCTTATTCAACCATTTGTAGGTTTTTCTATATGCCCAAAGTACATCGACACTTTTTCATCCCAATCTTTCCTTCCAACATCACAATTTTTTCAAAATTTGGCTCCATATATTGTTGAAAGCCTCAACAGTCCCATTTTCTTGAGGGTGATAGGGTTTTTTCTTATGGTGTGCAACCATAAATTCATCCAATAATATCCTGATGGTCTCATTAAGGAAATGAGTGCCCCTATCACTTGTCAAACTTAAAGGACATCCATACCTAGTAAGAATATTTTCCCACAAGAACCTTGTTGTTGTAGCTACTGTAAAATCCTTTGTAGGTTACTGCTTCCACCCACCTTGTAAGATAATCTATACAAGTGATGATGTAGCGCGATCTAGTTCTACGCACACAGGGGAATAGGACCCAAAAAGTCAATTTCCCACTTCTCAAAAGGTTATGTGCTAGTAATAGGCCTCAAAGGCATTTCATCTCTCTACCCAAGTTTTCCAAGGCACTGATAGTGATCACACACCTTACAATATTCTTTGCAATCCTTGTACAAGGTATCCCACCATAAACCAAATAGTAAAATCTTATGCGCGGTGGTGTGTCCTGCATCTTGTCCTCTTGCAATACCGCCATGAGCCTCCTCCATAATTTTTTTCTCATGCTCAAGTACACACAGGTGTAAAAATTCATCCCCGACCTAGTTTGTATAATTCTCCATTGATCAACAACAATGGCGTGAATTTGAAGTTGCTTCTTTTCCAAGGCCTTCATTCCTTCTTGCACTATACTTTTATATAGGAAGAAATCAATATCCTATAAATCTAAGGGCAAAAGGTTTAACCTATATAATTTTGCATCTGAAATTGTATATTTAATAATTTGTGTGTGCTCTCCTAATTGAATCATTGATAAATGTTCTGGACCAGAATTACTCTTACGTGGCTTTACCACAAATGTAAAGTTAAACTCCTAGAATAATAAAACCCATCAACATATGTTCCACTATAAAATGGGCTCATTCACCAAGTATTTAAATGTCATGTGATCTATATAGAAAAGGAAAGGAGTTTACTATCAAGTCTTGTATAAACTTATGCGTAGCGTGAGATCATTAACAAAACCTCGCGCTTCGTAGTTTTATAATTTTGTTGTCTTTGAAGTGAAATTTCTGCTAGCATAGCAAATAGGATTTGTAATACCTTCTCCAGGATGAGCTAGAACGTGCCAATGGCCATGTCAAAGGAATCCACATGTACGTGAAAATTTCTATTCCATGAAGGAAAATGTAGAATAGGTGTCGTAGTAAGCTTTCCTGTAGCGCTTTGAATGTGCATTGTTGTGGTACTCCCAATAAAACTTACTTTACCTTTTAATAACTCATCTAAGGGTGTAGAAATATTAACATATCCTTTGATAAATTTTCTTTAATACACTATGTGGCCCAAGAATCCTCACACCTCACTCTAACTAGTAGGCTCCTCCAAGCCAAAGATGACTGCAACCTTGGCTAGATCTACTAACAAACCCTCTTTGTAGATAATATGTCCTAGCAGAGTCCCAAAAGGTGTATCAAATATGCACTTCTTAATATTTAAAGAGATGATAAACTACCTGCATCTCTCAAACATTAGCCTCAAATTGTCACAATGATCCTTGACAAGCCCATACACCATCCAGTCATCCAGGTAAACCTAAAAGAACTTGTGAATAAAATCTTGGAATGCTTGAAGAACAATGTGTGAAAATACTACGAGCACATTCTTTAACCAAAAGGGTTTCACCATATATGCAAAACTTCCCCATTCAGTTGTGAAATTTTTCTTCTCTTGATCCTCTTTAGCAATCCTTACTTGATGATACCCAGAAAACCCATCTATAAAGGAGTAAATCTCATGCCATGCAACGCCTTCCAATATTTCTTCAGTGAAAGGTGTAGGAAAAGGATCAATCACACATGTAGCATTCATCTCCATGTAGTTTAGAAAAATCCTAATTATTCCATCTCTATTTATATTGATTACCATAGGGCTAACCCACTTTGTAATTCCTCGATGGGCTTAATGATGCGATTTCAGCATCTTGTCAATTTCTTCTTTAACTTTTACGTGCATGTTAGGGTTCATCCCGTAAGGTATCTTCCTAACTAGACGCCCCCCTTCCTTTAACTTAATATTCATCTCACCCAAATATTTATGCACTCCTTTCAACTCATGATAGCCCCTACAAAATAGGTCGTGAAAATCGTGTAGTAACTCAATTATCTTAGCCACTTTAGAATCGGACCAGGTAGTCTCCAATGATGGTCTCTTTAGGTTCAACATCCATTCTAATGTTTACTTTCTATGTCTTTATAGGATCATGGTAGGTGGACGCCTTCTCATCCGCACTTTCTAAGACCTCGTACATACCCTCGAATGATCTATATCCATGTTTTCTACTTCCTCATCATCCATCATGTAGACCATCTTTCCTTTTTCATTCTCTACGAAAGTGCGTTCAAATTGTTCTACATCTGTCTCTTCTACTTCTTCAAAGCACGCTACTAGGTACGACTCACCAACTAACTCTTGAACGCATTCTTCAGCTCTTACACTATCTCCAATAGTCAAGAACTTTATAACCTATAATGCCTCATTCACCAGAGGTCTAGTGGAAAAATAGTCAAAATTATGGATCATACATGCAGTCAATTCTTACCAATTTCAAGTCTCTCTATTCAACTCCGCATAAACATACCATGCACGTGCGTAACCTCACAAGTTGAAATAGAGTTTTTACACCCACAAAAAGGTGGTAAACCTTATTTCCCCTTTTTCCATAGTCTCTCACACTACTAAACCCGGTGATGAACAATATTACTACCATGATATTCACATATTTGAGTACGTGCATTAGTTCTAAGAAACCTTGCTAACGAGGAAATTCTCACTTCTCTCCATTCTATGAGGTTATCCCTATGAACCATCCACAAGCACATTGTTGTTCTATGCGAGGTATAGACTAACATGTTCCTTATTTCCACTTGATCCATCTAATGTAATTCCATATCCCCAAGAATATGTTAGGGTTTCCTTCATTAGTGTACCGAGTTACTGGTTATTACCTAACACAACACGGTCTACTTATGCGCATAGCTGCACTTCTTACCTCACACCAAACCATATCATAAGTGCCATGTGCCCAATTTTCACAGGAAATACCTGTAGTATCACGATGGACTATGCATCATCCCACTAGAGAATTCCTTCCTTAGATGGCTCAAACACTTCCAAATCTTGAATGGTGTGCACATAAATTATGTTCGAGTCTTCATCACTTAAATGATCAACATAAGATGCGGATATTCTATACTGTGAAAGGGATAATAACTTGTTCCTCCTTGTTCTCAAAACTTATATATCCCTTATTGAAATGTAGATCAGAATTATTTGCATAGCACCAAGGGCACCCAAGTAGAGTTGGGAAGTTGTCCACTTCTGCAAGTGCCAAAACCTCAAAATCCCTAGTGAACGTGGCCCCTATATATTAATTGATGCATCCTTCAAGACTCCAATTAGTGTGGCCTTAGTCCGGTTTTCCATAAATAATACATTAGAAGATGGCTACAAGGGAGGTCTGCCCATCTAAACCCATGCATCTAAAGTAAGGACAATCACTTCCGCACCTAAGTCAATCAAAATATTGCTCAAAATCCAACCATCCACAACAACATTTAGAGTGATCTCCTTGTCAAAATCCAAGCTATGAGGAGGGAGATTAGTATGTAGAATATGTAGCTCATTCTCAATACTAATGTGTAGAGTGTTTCCCTTCAACAAACTCCCTAATAATGGAATAATGTTTTCCTAACGTAACATATTGTATACTTCTTTGGATCATCGACATTCGATTGTAGAATGTCACCGCCTTCTTCTATTTAACCTTCCGCGATTGTTCCTTTAAACATTATATCGGACCTTGCAGATTTTTGAGTACCTCCATGGTTTCTTGATAAATCTCCTTCGATGTGTAGGTGTGGATAACTTTCATGCAAAACCTCCTCCTTCATAATGGTAGGATTTTTGCAATGTTTCTCTAACGTGCATCCTCACCCCCGTGTGTAGTAATATTCATAGGTACCACATCAAGATCTGGTGCCAAATTCAACATGTAACACCCTGAACTATTGTTACTTCCTCCTGGGCATTCAAGTGTTGATATATGATTTCTTCTATAAAAGGATGTGTTCCTTTGATTGTGAAGTCATGCTTGATATAGATTGTATCTTCTTTGCATTTGAAGATCTTTGGCTGAGCCAGGATATGCTTGGACTCTTTTATTTCTTTCATTTTTACACCTGAGTTTAATCTGATTTTGGAATGAATTGTGGATTTACCCGTCTATATGACTCAGCCTTGGATCAGTGGCATTGATCCAAGAGATGTTTTAAGTTTATTCTGATAAACAAAAATTATAGACCTTACGAAGGTTGCAAGGTCCGAATGTGTGGAATGAGCAATTCAGAGTTAACTCAGGCTGATCTTGTTAAATGAATTGGTTCCCGATATCGTAATATCAGGAAGGTCTTGATCTTGAGCCAGGTAATAAATTCAGGATACATTTATACTACTAGCTTATTATCGAGTCTTTGGAATGAATCCTTTTCGTGAATGTATATTTGTTGGTTCTTATCTTTGAGCGATTCAAATTGTTAGACCTTGACTGAATTTATTAAGGTTAATAACCTATGGGTTGGATTAGTGTTAATCTAACCTAGCCCTAAGCTATAAGCTAAATGTTCCTAAGGTTAGCAACCTAGCACTAAGGAAGTTAGACTAAGTATCACCTTATGATCTAACCTATGTTTCTAACCTAACTAATGTTAGTGGAGGAAGGGGACCTATGAAGGGGTGCGAGCCATGGGCGGTAGTTTCTATGGCATTAAATGAAGGGGATAAGCATGAAGGACAAAGGATTTAGTGGAGATTTCAAACGGCCATTGAGACCGACGTGGCAGAGTCGCCAAATTTGGAAATGGTCTTTGGTTTGTTTTTGTCCATCGCCAACTATGGCGGTCGGTGGCAATGGAGATTGAGTGGGAACTTCAGAGTTAATGCAATTAAGGAACTCGATTTCCGAGCACGGATCGCTCGGGAAGGCATGCAAAATGGAAAACTGGTTGTTTGTTTGGTTTTCCATGCGCTCCGGTTTTCTCTGTTTGATCACCGGTTCTTGAACCGATCTACTTGGTGTTGCATGGCAACTATGAGAATAAATAGCTCTTTTCTCTGTCAGAGAAAGTTTATAAGGCATGGAAATAAAAATATTGTTGTTGAAACTAACGTGGAAGAAGAGGAGAAGGCTCGAGCTCTTTGAGAGGTGTTCTTCGGATTTTTAAGCGGCATTACTGGCATGTTAGGCCCTAACTTTTAAAAATCCTTGCTTTCCTTCAAATGATTTCATTAGAACAACTATGTTTAGATGATTTTTGATTCGGTTGGTTTTTATGGTAGCATTGTATGAATTAGTTTCTTGTATCTTCTTAAATTTGGCTCGATTTTTTTAAGTGAACCCTTGCTTTGGGTGTACATTTTGTTTCCTTTTCGGTTGAATTATCTTGCTTTGTGTTTTGCATTTCGGTTAGATTTCGTAGAAATGCTTGCAAGGATAATGTACGAATTCGGCTCTGTGGGAGTCCATGAATTGTTTTCTTGTTTGATTCAGACTTCAGTCGAAACCTTGTTGTTTTCACTTGTTGAAAATGATATTGGAATTCTTGAAATGTACAGTATATTCCGACTTCTGTATAAGTTTTGTCGTGAGTACTATATGTTATTGTTGTTAGTTGGACTTCTTGAAATGATAATATGTTTTGGCTTCTGTAGAAGTACAGCCGTGAATACTATATGTTATTGAATTCTATTGGAATCCTTGATTAGATAGTATTTTTGACTTGTAGAAGTTTAAATTGAGAATACTACTTGGGTTCGACTCCTTTTGAGTCCTTGAAACGTAGTTAATGTTTCAACTTCGGTAAGAAGTTTTATTGTGAATTTTGTTGGAATCCTTGAAATGGGTAGTATGTTATGACATCTGTGGAACCTTGTTATGGATACTCTTTGATTATGAGTCTGTAGAAGTCTTTGAAATGTATCTAGTATTTCAAACTTCTGTCTAAGCTTGGTTATGAATGTTGTCATTTTGTTAAGAATGCTAAATGTTATTGACTTTGATGGAGTCATTGAAAGGTAATTTATGTTTTAACTTCAGTTGAAGTTTTGCTGTGAGTACTTTTAGGACTCTTGAATTGTTGTTGTATGAATTCAACTTTGGTTATAAGTATTGGTTGGAATTGACACCTTTGTAGGAGTCCATAATATGTTACGTGTTGGCTCATTTCTCGAGTTGAGACTTCGCCGAGCATGCATATTGTTTTGGAATCTTTCTTTATATTGTTGTCTTATACTTTGTAGTAAGTCGATTTTAAATGAAACCTTTAGGAAAATTTATTGGTGTGGAACTCGGCTCCTGTGAGGACCTGGTTATGGTTGTTCTTCTTGAAAACGACTTCTAATTTACACCCATGTTGAATAATCATAGGGATTTGCTTAGTTGAATGAGGCTATGCATATTGTGTTTCGACTCTAGTGAATGTCACCGTATTTCATATGGAAATGTTAATCAAGTTTTAATATGATCTTGTTTCAAGTTTGATTTGAAACAAAGAGCTTTAAGTTTGCCATGCATACGATGGCGTTGGATATTTTTCATGTTGTTGTATAATATGGAAAGTTTTGTTGAGTCTATTGGAGTTGGATTATTTATTAATGCTTGTTGCGTGAACTCTTGAATCGTTTAGTAGCTACAGGTGACTTTTATATTTGGAATTAGATGGAACTGTTGCTCTTCTTGTAATTTCGACTGTATAGTCGCATGCGTAAATGTATATGTATTAATATAAAGGAATCGGTACAGTTCAGAATGTTATTGACTTAGGATTTTGATGGACTCTGTTTCTTCTTTTAAACTGTAATTTATATGTTGATGTATAAATGAGTTGAAGGGAAAATTCTCTCTCTCCTAGTCAGGAAACCTTGTGTGCTTTCTTCTTGCTTCCTTTTGCGATCTCTACGGTAGGGGCATAACAAGAATTAAACTGAGGTATTGTATGGAGAAACTGGTATAAATTGTGTGTTGCTGTATAAAAGGGTATACTTGTCAATACCATTGAAATGTGTTATGATGATAAAAGAATTAAGACAGTGAGCTTGTTGAATGTTTTAATTGCCTTGAGAAATTGTTAAAAACAATTTTGTAGGAGTTTTGCTATCTTAGATTGGTTGTATTCTTTTGTTCTTAGTCTTTAACATATAAGAGGAATAGCCTGACTTATGTTTGGAATTTGAATAAATGATTTCATTTAAACAGGTTGTTTAATGAAAACAATTGGTGGATTGCAATTGTTTTAAGAATTAGTGCTTATCATGCTCCAGTTCACCGAACTGAACCGTGTTGACAATTTTTGCGAGATGGTTGCCGTAAGTGGTAAAGGCACGCAGATCGATATGATGTTGATTGTTTAATTTGGTTTTATGATGAACTTCAATTTGATTATCTAAATGTACTACTTGAAGAAAGATGTTCTTTTGTTGTTGATTATTATATCAAATATGCTTTGAATGCATAAAATGTATTTGATTAGCTTTGAAAGGAATGAAAAGAGGTATTTGTTACTTATGTTTTTACATTCGTATCTTGATGGTTTGATCTTCGTCGGTTCGAATGATCTTAAGAGCATTGTTATTATTGTATAACTGAAGACTTTTGTGATTATCTAAGTAAGCTTGCAAGGTTATGTGATTTGAATACTTAAGATTGTTTAGTAGTTCTATTATGTTCTATCTAAAGCTAAATTGGAATTTAGATCACTTGTCTTTCGGAAGTAGGTTAAAATAAACCTGAAAGGAAGCTAAATGAGCTGAATAAATTATTACTTCCTAGTCTTAATCTAAGTCAAGACAACATTTAATTGGATTCTTAATCACTATATCTCGATACTAATAAGTAAGATATAATTTTAGTTATGAGAACTAATATAAACCTAAAAAGGGTTTGGTTAGCAATCTCATGTGAAGATTATGGGTTATTGTCCAGTTTCGTTGATTTAGAATTATGTTTTTCTATGAACTCCTTGATGGGACCTCAATCTTATTAAACTTCTCTTGTGTAATGGGTTTTATCAAGAAAGGTAATTCTAAGGTGAGGAACCCAGGGATTGGGAAAGACTACCCTTAAGGGAGCGTCTTATAGTATAATTTTAACTCAACATAAGTAACACCTTAAAGTTTAGTAGATCTTATCGAGGTGGATTTGAAGGTTGATGGCACAAGTCGATTGCAGGGTTGTACCTTCGAGAAGATTAGGATCTTCTCGAAGATACAACAATGCAGGTGACTTATGGCGACACCCTTTGCATTGATCGTCAAGATTTACTCCTTAAACTCGAACAAGTTTTGACTTCGGGACTGGTTACCGACATGGTCATGTTATGAGGCTGCCCCTAGAGACTCGAGGTACCTTGACACACAGGGTTAACTAGGGTTGACCCAGTATGTCAGAGTATCCCTAGTTCTCAAGAGCATCCTTATAACGTTGCCATATTATTAATCCATTTCTGAGTGAATAACTTGGGGGGAGAGAGACTGACAGAAGTCAGTATAAGACATTCTACATAACAAAGGAATGGGGTGATGGACATATTCCAGATTGACGAGTATGTCGTCAAGGAATACGAGACATAAGCATATGTTTCAAATCTTTGGCCAAAGTATCGCAAGCTGCTGATTGCATAGTCCTATGTCACCTAGTCTAAGGGACGAGATGCCGATGAATAATGGTAACAATTATTCAGATAGGTTCCTTGGATAGAGCATTCTGAATCCCAAATTAGGGAAGAGAACCGTAAGAGTGATGTGTTAAAATAAAACGCCAACTCTTGATACTCATGAATAGATCGGTAGATTACCGAGTCATGGAATGAATAGATCGGAGGTACTCCGAGTCATTACAGCTGCATATGGTTATCTATTATAAGAATGGTTGTTTTGATTTGTGAGTTCTAAATTATGTATTTAGAACCAGGAAGCATTTATCAAAAAAAAAAAAATTTACTTGTTCTAATGTATAAAAATGAGGATGTTACACAACATCCATTAGTCTTCCGTGATGTTTTGTACTCTAACCACTCATGTACCCTTGTTTTCCTATTGATGCTTCTTTTTCGATGTTATTATAAATCTAGGAACTCTTCATAGTTATGATTATTTTTACAAAAAGGAAAAAGTAACGCGTTAAGGACACTAGTGTCTCAGTAATGGTCGGAGATCCACACGTATAACAGTTCCACATGGTAACTCACCTCATCTACCACCACAGGCCTTGGCTTGAATCCACCATTGTATCCTCAACCTCTACCACGGCCTCCCTCAAAGCACCCTTCATTCTGATCATAGCGCCCTTGAGTATGACCTTGATCATGTTTCTCACTTTTAGCCTTAGAGTTATTTGTAACTCCATTATTTTGTACACCAATATCAATGGCATCATGGATCTGATCAATCAACCTACAATATTTAGTATTATGAATTGTGGACCAAAAATTTTGTAATAGTAACAATGGGCAATGACTTGCATCATGGTTGAAATGACATATCTCACAATCCAGCAATATGAAGCACACTAGTCTATAAGGACAACTATCCTCAGTGTGCCCCTCTACTTCACAATTTGTTCACCAAATTCTATTCGGCATCTTATGTGCTAAATTGGTTGATAATTTCTCCAACTACTTTTCCACTACTACAATATGAGATTCCAAGAATGGGCTCACTCTAGTATCTATGCTTTCAACTACCTCAGCATGTATAACTACTTCAAGTTCCTCACACATATCTATATATGTCTTATGTGAGAGCATCCTCCTAAAAGGTTTGATCAGGTTTCTAATGAACCAATGTTCATGTTGACTTGTATGGATATCATAAGATAATTTAGACAAAGGTATTTTGAAATAAACATCATATTCCCGAACACTCTCGGTAGTACCTACTTAATATCCTTGAGCACTCTTATATTTTCCCCGATCAAACTCAAGGATATAAAATTATTTGAGGAAAGCATCTCATAATGTCATATAATCCACATAAGTCGATAAATGTCAAACTTCCTATGCCATCTATGTACGTGTCCCTGAAACATGTTTGTAAATTGATTTTCCTTGTGCTCTAAAGTTTTAATTCTTTTTGTGCGTCACACAAGATCTCACACATATGCACATGCTCAACAACATATTCTATGTCGTTGTACTCTAGAAGATGAAGTGACATCTCCATGTAAATATTATGGAGTTGGTGAGGACCGTGCCCACCACATCTAGAACCCTCTGTGTTGTCTCTGCCTCCAAATCCACCAGATCTTGAGCCACCTGTTCCTCATGACCCTCCCCATATAATAGTAATTGAACCACGTGATATATTTCCTTATGTCCCAACAATGATGATAAACTAAACTCCCACAAGTGTTGGAAGTTTTAATACTCTCCAATGTGATTCCCAAGTTCTGCATGTCGGTGTTTTGAACCGACGACACACCTAAAAAGATACCTCTAACCGAAACTCCAAATAATAAGGAAGAAGTATGCCTAACCATAAATGTACTTGCTATTTTACTTACTCCTAAACTTTCGATAAGTGAACTTTACCTCTTGCTACTCTACTTCCCAAACTATGTTTTTGATTCTTTGGTTATAGTAGAAACTAGAAAACCAAGCGCAAGGGATAGGTCACTAGGTAGATGCTGAGATGCACACCCATGTCCCATGTTGTCTCTACTAGCATGCTCTCATAATATATTGGGAAAGGTTACCTATAATGATTTCCTAAATGGGAGTTCCAAATGCTCTAGCTCCACGTCCTCTACGTGAGCTCCAAATCCTTCATGATCCATCTCTCTCCATAACACCACCCATTATGTAACCTCATGTTTCTTCTCTAAATCCCTCTCACACACCTCATTAAAATTAAGCCACATTTCTTCTATTTTTCTTTCTACCTCTAAGTTTGTCATCTTTCACCACACTTTCTCCCACCCCACGCGTGGTGGGGTTTAGTTAGCCATCATTTTCTCTTCCAAATTAAAGGTTACCTTCGGGATCTTGATCGCGGTGGAATTCTATGCAGATATGATCCCCTTGGATACCGTAAAAATTAAACTCAGCTACCTTCGAACAAGAGTAAGCATAAATTATGTAATCCAAAATATAGTTATTCAAAACACCATGGAACCAAGTATCCACAATGCATGTCCAAATCAGATTAGCATCATAGAGGGCCTGAAATTCTTCTTACATACGAGAAAAGTGTAAAACCTCTAATTCATTTTAGACAGATAAGAAAGCAATCACTCTTATAGTTCTATGTGAAAGATAAAAAGAAACTCTCATATAAGCATCCATACAAATTCTGCTCAACCCACACACATGCGTTAAACTCAAATCTAGTGTTGAACCTCATAGCATATTCTTCTTCTAGATATAATATCCACTCCTCAACACTTTATAATGTCAACCGATACGTCTTCATCATCCAACATTCTCAAAACAATTGAGAAAGAGGTCCCAACAATAGAACCAATGATGTAGCCTAGAATTCACTATAAATAACCCAAGCACCTTTGGCACATCACTTAGCCTAGGTTGGGAGCTTTCTGAAGCATGCAAAGGAACCATGTCCCTCTTTAGAGTTTCTTTTATAGAATGTTAGCATGTTGGTTCATATACATATGTTCATATTCATGACGTGATAGTAAAAATCCACATACATAATCGGATCTGGGTCTAGAGTATTTAAAAATTAGACTAAACAATGACTATAATAATTTTTACTATGAAAGAACAAAATTTAGTCATGTCCAACACCATTATCCAGCCAATATGATCCATCAAATGAAATACTTAAAAACACAAAATCTTCATACATTATAGAAGTATCTTCATGACTCATGCATGCAACATAACTAGCAACATAACTCTACAATAATTAGCACTCACTATACTATGCAAATCAATACATACATATATAGGGTGGGGAATTTCCCTTCACCACCCATGCACTTTCTCAAAATAGGCTACATGCTAATAATAGCCATGCACCTTTACAAAACATGCAAGTATTCTAACAATAGACTTCCTATAGTTATCTCCAAGTAGAAATCTTATTATTAGACTAAACTATGCATGGCACTTGTACTGATGCTTGTTCCCAAAATACCCTTGTATGAACCATAATTCTTCATGCTTTTGTGTGCTCAACACGTTAACTCCAAAAATATCCTTCACAACAAAAACAACTAAGTCCTGATCCTAGGCACTTCAACCTTACCGTGGCATTGTGTGCTCTTCTCGTGCCCTACATTCATGCGCCCAACACTTAGGCTATTCTTGTCTACCCAACATTACCCCACACAAAAATGGATTGCCTCCCTGGTAATGGGTAGTTACCTTGTTACTCCAAAGAATATGGAATAAAATAATGAATGAAACAATAAGAATAAATAATATGCTAAGTCTTCCTATTTTACACCCTTTTCATCTTTTGGTAGAATGAATTATGGATATTCACTTTGAATATCACCTTCAAACTCATACCAAGTCCTTTAGTGTTATACTTTTTTATCAGGGATATCCACAACTACGCCATCTAACTCATCTAGAGTCATGTTTCCCCCTTTCACTCTTCAAAATTCTGAGGATGTTTCCCATACCTTGGACCATCCCTTCCATGACATCCATATTTGTGGAAATGAGATTCCCGATGCTCTTGATTCAGTCCATGTGTTGCTTTCTTGTAACATCCAATGCGTCACACTTTGTCTCTACCAATGTAACTCATTCGGTGCACCCGAGTGTTTCATCCTTTACTACCTACAGAACTTCATTTTCCTCTACTTTTTTTCTCGCCTATACCATGTTATTAAGCATTGTACACATGGCCAATACCGAATCCACATTATTCACTTCATCCTTAAGGCTTGCAAAATAACCTCATAGCTAGATATTTTCCTTGTAATTGAAGCCTTGGCCATTGATGCTTTCTGCAACATATTTTGGTTTAGGGAGACGCACTAGTTTGTCTTCTAGAAGCAAACAAACTATTTTCTACAGATAATGCAGTTCTGATTTAAAATAACTTGGAACCTTTATCTGAAAATTAGGCCTTCTCTGTAAGATCTCATCGGTAATCTGCTCACCATCTTCTTGAAATTTTGTGCCTTAGACATTGCCTTAATCCTCTCTTTGGGTGAATCTCTTGATTTCTCTAGCATTCCCATTTTAAGACATTAGAAACAAGGGAAATTTTTTTCAAACATAATGTTCTCTGTTCTAAATAAAACATCATTTAGAACACACATTCCATGCCAATCAATCTCATAATAGATAACCATATGTAGCTGTAATGACTCGGTAATTTATCGATCTCTCATTCCATGACTCGGTTACCAACCGATCTCTCATGTTTGTCTTAAAGTATAGAATACTTTATGTATACTACGTATACTTGGTTTTCCTACCCTATTCTAGGTATTGAGTGATCTGTTTAAAGAACCTATTTGAATATTTGTTACCAATATTCATCTGACATCATGTTGCTTTAAACTAGGTGACATAGGACAACGCAACTAGTAGCTTGCGATACTTTGGCCAAATATTTTCAACATATTGTTCATGTTACTATTCCTAGATGACATACTCATCATTTTGGAATATGTCCTTCACCTCACTCTTCTATTATCTAGAATGGTCTTTACTTGACTACCATCAGTCCACTTGCCCAAGGTTTGACCCTAGCCTAGGTTAGCAACATAATTTGTTATAAGAATATGCTCATGATGACTTAGGGTATATGGGCATACTCAATCGACCTAAGTCAACCGAATGTGCCAAGGTACCCTGAGTCATAGAAAGCTACCCCTATCCTAAACATGCTACTAACTTGACCTAGAGAGAAACTAAGTTCAAGTCCAGATGTGTGTAGATCTAGATGAACAAATACGGAAGGGTGTTGCCACATGTCAACTACAACATTGTATCCTCGAGAAGCCCTTGGTCTTCTCAAAGGTACAGATCCACGTAGTTAGTGTGTGCCAACATCCATTAGAACTGATTCATCATGATGTACATACCCCTTGGTGGTCATTAATTCATAATTTAAATGGATTAAGATTTAGATTGCAACAACCATGCCTAACCCTAATTCCAACATTCATTAAGTTCTTTATCCATAATTAATCTAATTTGATATTAAGAACTTCATTAACTCATGCTTGCATTGATGTTCATTAATGTGGCATAACAAGTAGTTATCCCAAAAGGAAACAAACATCAAACGGTTAATTTTTAATGTAACCTAGCTATCCAAAGAAGGTGTATCATTCACCTAGATTCAGCTAGTGTTTACTTATTATAAATGAAGCACAAGGATTAAATATCATAACCACCATTCCATTTATTTTTCATTCTTTTGAGAGAGGAAGAGTCTTCCTCTACATGGTTAGATGTTAGGGTTAACATAACCTTTTTATCATTCTTTACTCATATAGTTTAATTGTATGACCAATGTATATTTCATTATTAAACTATAGTTGTGTAGTTAGAGAACGACATCTTTTGCAATTTAACAAGTTTCATTATAGTAAGGGAGATTATACTATCCCCTTAATCCAACTTATTAATTGATAACAACAATAGTATACAAATAGATATAAATAATATCGACAAGATATCACTACTATTTCGTCATATAAAGTACAAGAGAATTTACACAACAAATTGGATTCAGTCTCCAAACCTTTCAATTCATCATGATAAAATATACATTTACAAGACTATGCATTTCAGACATACTGTATGTCGATCAACATTAAGATCATAAAAGAACATCACTTTTCTTTTCCAATACAACTCAAGAATGAATCAAAATTCCTTTCATAAGATCCAGAATTAAATAAGCCTATGCATCACAAAATTTTTGCCTTCTTTTATCACTTACGAAGTCCATCTGCAAAAATTGCTAGCACGAGTTAGTTCATTAAACTGAGCATGATAAGCACTAAGCATTAAAACGAAGTGCATTCCACTAATTGTTCCATTAAAACAACTCTACTTTAATGAAACAATTAATATATCATACAAATAAGCATAAGTAATAACAACCAGAAAAGAAGTACAAATAATGAGTCTGAATTCACTTTTTAAGAAAAGAGCATAATATAATCAGCTACATCTGCATGATAACATATAGTTTAATTGACCCAATCAATTACTTTTAAACAAACAACAGATCTTGTCATCCAATTGTTTCATAATTCTATCTAAATAGAAATACAATATTTATCTTTACTATGTAGCAAAAGAAGTTATTTACAACATAGCTCATATTAGGATGATTCATCCTACAACTTAAGCAAAAAGAAGAAGAATCAATACATACTATCCCCCATTCACTAATCATCTGAAAGATAGAAACAAGATCAGAACACACATAACTACTTCAGTTCAAGGATAACAATATAAGGATTCAACATTAAAGAGACAACATCTAAACAAGAATCCCAAATCAATCCAAGAAGGGATAGATAATCAAAACAGTCTACTATAAGTCTTAACTAACTTCTACATGTTAGAAGATATCATTCAAAGTTCTGAAACCAGACGTTCCAAAAATCAAAGCAAGACTCACACAGAGTTTAATCTCTTCTCATCGTGTCCATCCAAGGAGGATTCATAATAAGATAAAGTGCAAAAAGAGAAATCCTTCCATTAACAAATCCAAATGGAGTATGACTCAGTCAAACAAAGTAGTCGGTCAAAACATTGCTTACACTTTCTCTTCTATAGAACCGACTCAACTGTTCTCATTCCACATCATTACAACAAATGACTTAGTACAAAGTAGAGTAAACAATCCAAAGGAATATCTCCATCTCAGAAGAGTGGTTTCTCACTATTTCCTACAAGACATAAATAACAAAAAGCCGATCCCAAGAAGTTGAGCAGGTGTAAGAGAACAATCACTCTACAGCCAAGAAGAGATTCATGCTACAGAGAATTTTGATCAAGTGAACTTATCTTTAAAAAAGTTAAAGGATCTCAAATAGAAAATATCCAATCAAGAATTCATTTCATTTAGACTATCAAATGAATTCCCATCTCTATTTCAACTCAGAAGTTCTTTTACTAGTTTCCCAAAAGAGAACACAAAATCAACACACAGCTTATAGAAACAAACACTTCTAGTTTCCCTTACTAAATCAATACAACCTAGTTCTTCTATTCCATTTTACAAGTTTGAATAGAAAGGAGTACACAGTATACAGTCCCAAGGCTGAAGAATAAACAAAATACTTTGTCCACAAGAGAAATCCATTCTATTCTCCTTTTAAAGACCGAAATTCATCCAAATGAATCTATAAGAGGGTACTAAAACTCAACAACAATATTAAGCTTAAGCAAGGTCTCCAAAATACTCACGAACTCAAAAGTAACTGAAATCCCAACACAAGGACTTAAACAACTAAACAAAAAGAACATATAGTTTGTGATCCAAGTAAGAACAATTATACGTAACAATCCCAAACTAGAGGTAATAAATCCTTCCATACAAGATTCAATACACGAGAGTATTCAACTCATCTTTCTTTTAAAACCTAGAAATCAATTAAAAGGATCTGAAAGAGAGTAAGAAAACCCAATACACATTAAGTCAAGCAAGGTCCCAACGTTACCTCAAACTTGATTGAAACAGATTTCACAACAAAAAAGACTTGCACAACTCCATCTATAAAGATTGTGATAGAGAAGGTATTCATTCCAAACATCGATCACAAGAAGGAGCATGCATACTACATTTCCATAAACTTCAAAACCATTAACGACTATTTCAAATGAGCTCTATTTCAACCCAAAGAGTAAATAATAGTACAAAGATCAAACCAACAAGATGTAGTTCCCTACAAGGTCCATTAACCTTCAAAAAAAATAGTCAAGCCTTGATAAGACGGGGTTTTCTCGGAGAGAGAGAGAGAAGAATATCCTCCATATTTACATGCCCTTACAAGTTCAAAGAAGGTGGTACAGTCTCAAAAATAGAAGTACCACAACCATTCCAAACTCAAGAAGCTTCAAGGAGAAGATCTCAAAAGAGATTACCATATCAACTCAAACCAAAAACTATTCTCTCCAGCATTTTCGAGAAGACAGTCCAATATATGAGTTCTAAGTGACTCAAAACCTTGAATACGAGTAAAACACAAAGCTCAGAATACAAGTACAGAACCATACACAATGCTTCGAATGCAAGTTCAAAACACACAAGCTTAGAATACGAGTTCAGTACTAAACTCAAAGCCACGAAGACGAGTTCAAAGAAGACACAAGTCTCATTTACAGGTTCAGAACACCCAAGCTTTGAATACGAGCTTGGAATGAAACAAAAAGCTTAAAATACAAGTTCGAAACAACACCGAAGCTTTGAATGCAAGTTTAGAACAACACAAGCCTCCAATACAAGTTCAGTACTAACACAATGCTTAGCATGCGAGTTCAAAACCAAACACCATACTCGAATACAAGTTCCACATACCTATCACCATCAAACTTGCACAGAGAGAGAGAGAGAGTTTTCAAATGTAAACATTATCATGCAATGGATTCATATCCAAAAATCACAGAGATTCATACAACTAAGAAAGTAAATAACTAGACAAAACATGTAAACATTTATCTCATGAGAGAAGAATTGTTTTAATGAATCATTTAGAGAAATCAAGAAATCTTAATGGGTAGAACCTATCATGCCCGATAGTGCTTTTTCCAATTCGAAGGAGACTTCCATATGAGATTCAAACTCTTTTTCCTCCATGAAATATCAAAACCAAACATCTTTTCTTCCAATTCCTCATATACTCTCCTTGGATCGAAAATAGACCAGAGAAACCAAAAATAGCCACAAAGTAAAATTCAAACTACTTGGTTTGAAGAACCAGATAGCTCCATGCAGAGAAAAAATCACAATGCATGCAAGATCAAACAACCTCCAACAAATCTTCCTTCCTTGTTTCCAAGATGGTTTACACACAAAAATTAAGGTTCATTAATGCAATTACTCCCAAATCTCCTGCCTATCTCTCCTTGCCACCGCCTCCTAAAACTGGTGAATGCTATTTCCACTTCAACATGCATTTCCAACTTTAGTGAAGCCTCCACGTATGCTTCCACTAAAGTTTACTTGCCTTTTCCAAATGGTTGTACCTCCATTCATTTAACCAAATCAAATCAAATAAATTCCATTGGAACCGTCACCATAATGCCATGCGACCCTAGGTTCCCTTTCAATAGTTTAGGATAGATTTCCCAAAACTTAGGTTATAACCTTAGGTTTAGTCAAAATCATTTCATAAGTAATTTCCACCTTAGGTTAGATCAAATTCACAACCATATAGTATTAGGTATTAGGTTAAAATAGCCTAGCATTACCTTAGTAATTTCTCCCTTATTCATTTAGCACAAGAACTTAGGTTAGGATGCCATCCCAACAAAATAGAATAAGAAGCTTAGGTTAGATTGCAACCCAAATAAGTAGATATAGCTAGGAAGTAGGTGCATTTACCTAGTTTAGGATACCGTTAGGATAATCCTTTAGGTTTAGGATTTAGATCCCCTTCATAGTCATGAAGCAGACTTTATTTTTCTTACACCATTAAATGTCTGAAGAGATCAATCCCAAAGATCCAAGCACAATCATACAACCGAATGAAGGCACGTTCATACAAGACCAAAGAATTTGTAACATACAAAGTTCAGTCCGACTACGTCTCTCCACCTATGAATGTCAATTTTACCATTTAGTCTGGTAAGGATATTTAAAACATTCCTTGGATCACTGGAATTGATCCAAGGATGATTCAGTTAAAAGAGATAAGTTTGCAACTCTCAAAACCAGATTGTAACTTACCTACAAGAAGAGAAAATATATTCTTGCAAGCCATATCATTTCAGTCGAATGAATCCAAGAGCAGAAATGATTTATCCGTAACAAGCATGATTTTTAACAATCAAGAAATGCAACTCATTCATCACATGCATAACACTTGTAATGCAAAAGAGAAATATAAATATTTTTCAAAGGTGTTATAATTTTTGTGTCCTTATTCTTCTTATCCTCCAAGAATGCTTGTATAGTCAATGCCTTATCAATATTTTGGTATGCTACGCACAATTTAACAAGTGCATTACTCACTGTTCATCTTTGAAATGTGTGGGCTTGATAGTCATATAGTGGGTATGTGGTGTTGGGCCTTAGAATATTTACTAAGTCCCATAAGGCACATGCACATGTGGGACCAAGAAAATGATGGGCACACGGGGAAAAGCGTGTAAGACAGAGATTATAGCGAGGTTTATTAGAAACCAAGGCACACGCGTAAGATAAATCAAAGGGTTTCAATACTTAGACATATTCAGCATTATAAGAAGGACATGAGGAAAGCATGACCCGAATGAGCATGAGGAGTGGATAAGGTGCCAACCTAGCAACTTGGTGGTCAAGGAAGGAATATTACATGAGATGGAAGGATCTAGAAAGACATCATTACAAAAAGTGGAGAGCTCATATCAGATTAAGCATGCTCCATTGGAGCACCACCTTGAAACTTGGCAACTATTTTTCTACTTTAGGAAGGCATAACGGTGGGTGCTAATCCTATTTATAGAGATTCTTAGGTAGAGGAAAGGGGGTCAAGTTAGATACAGAGGATGACCATTCGTAACATGAGATGAGAATGGGATCGGATAGAGAGAACCATTATGGAGATGGCCATGGTGCGATGAACCATGACAGTAGGTGAAGTGTTTCACCATTTTATTTACCTTTTGAATGACAAAACAGATAAGGGTAAGGGCCAAGGAGGAATACCTATTTATGTTGGTCGGTTGATGGTTGTTGCATGTGTTCTGACTTCTTGATCTAGTGTCAATTGTGAGAGCTTCCTTTTGGCTAGGAGGAACTACCTGTAATAGAAAACAAGACCACAAAAGAGAAGTTAAATGATATATGACAGTGGACTACCTAGCGTATGCTAGTTTTGGGAAGTATGATACTTCCTAGATGGCTGTCAATCCACTGTTCAAAACAAATTAATGTGAGAAATAAGTAAAGTCCTACTATAGTTGATATGATTTAGGTATCTCATTCAATCACAATAAGAAAATCTAATATAACAGGCTAGGCTATAGTCATATCTGAAGGGCTAGTAGGTGTCGGGTATTGGAACTGAGTCAGGGTTAGGTTCTAGGTTGTTTGGGTCACTTGGTAGAAGGTAGGTTGGCTTTTTTCGAGAAAAGGTGTAAAAATAGAGACCTACATCAGTCGGGTATAACCAATGATGGTTTAGAAGGGACCGATGATGGTCATGGATAACCGACACGATGAGTCGGGGTGAAAGGAATTTGATAAGATCTAATTATGGGGATTGAAATGGAGCTAAACAGAGATGGAAGGGTGGATGGGGAGGTTTGTAAAGGTCTTAGGTATACTCAGAGGGGTATGGGAGGAAAAAATGGGTGATTTGGTGGTGTGGGTAGAGGAATGGTGAGTCTACAAGTAGGTAGAAGATTGGAAAATAACATGCAAAGTATCAACTGATAATAGAAGTAACAAGACTATTATACTGAAATAGACTATGTTGGTAAAAGGTATACTTACTGTGGTACAGACTTGATGGCTGAATGGTGATGGCAGTTGATCAGAAGAATGGTGTTTGGTGCCACAATAGTGCTCCTGGAATGCTTCTGTGGATGCAATACCTCTGGATCTGTCCTAGTGCTTGGTTGTGGATGTCTGGGTGCATGAAAAGACGTTGGTTCTCTTTGCATGCAACTCTCTTCTCATTTTCTTTCTCTCAGAATGTGCCAACCCAAAAACAAGGTTTTTGGGTGAATAAATGGTAACCAATGATGGTTCCAGGTTGACCGGCATTAGTTTAGGGGTGACCGACATCGGTTAAGGCGGGATTCCCTAGGTTTCCTAAAATGGGCAGATCTTTTTATTTCTTGGGCCTAGTTAGTTTATTCTCGTGGATTAGAATTTCTCTTCTAATGGGCAGGAATGTGGTTAGAGAGATTGTAGGGATTGATTTTAGGGTTAGACCAAATCTTAGCTCATTAAGGTAAGTAAGACTTAGTCATTGTTAGTTATGGAAACATGCCAAGAATAGGTCTAGGGTGAGGTGGCTAGATGAGGTGTCTAGGTGAGATGGTGGGGTAGAAATTAAGATAATTAGATAATAAATATTGTGAGGATATATATTAATTCAATTAAATTAATTAAATTAATAGTGGTGTGGGGTGGAAGGGGCCTTGGTTAGGTGAGTATGTTTGAGCCAATTATCGACTAAGGACTCGGGAGTGTGACCCAATTTTTCTTTCTACATTTTGCCCCCTTTTACCACGTAAGTTGTATTAGTAAGTGACACCGACAAAAATAAGATGTAGTTGCCCCATGTGTGGGTGAAGGTGATCCCCCTCAAACTAGGAACATATGAGGTAGAATACTAAATATGTGAGTGGTTTGATAAAAGGTGGATGTGATGAAGAGGAAGGTGGAAAATGGGGGTAAGGGGGTAAAGGTCCAATCGGGTAATCGAGGGATGGGCCATGGTCAATGGTAGCAACAGGTCAAATGCATGCACACGTATAAACTATGGCAAGGTACCAGGTTGAAGAGAATGAAAACTCTACATTGTCTTTGGTTGATAAGTTTATCCAAACAAGGTTGAAGTGATTTAAGTATCTCGAGGTATAGGATATACTTAGCCATATTGGGCATTTTGGGTAGGATACGAGAAAAAGTGATAAGGTGCCAACTACAGCAGATGGTTGGCCCAGGAAGGAATATGCCCTACGTTAGAAGCTTCTAGAAGGACATCATGGCAAGGAGTGGTGAGCTCAGGCCTGGAGGAGCATGTGCTCATGGAGGACCACATTCAGACACTTGGCGATAGATCTGAGGCCACAGAAGAATGAGTTGGCAGTTCAAAAAGGCTATATATACAAGTGCCTGCAGAAGTAAAAGATATAGATAGAGAGTGGAGCTCTCTGCAAAAATACTACAAGGACTCTGTTAGCTTGGGTAAATAAGGGTAGGAAAGGATGTATCAAGGGTTTGGGAGTTATAAATTTTCTTTTGAGGGCCTAGTTATATGAATCCAGTTATAATGCATGACTACGGTCTGCCTTTTACTGTGACATTTTGTAATGGGCCTAATGAATGTAATGAGGTTACCAGTTTATATGAATATGAGCATTAATGGTTTTGATGCATACATCCTTCTTCATAGTTATTTTTCATTTATGTTTATGAACTAAGTATGAATGCTTGTATGACTTCCTTTCTATTTTGGTGTAAGTTCTATAATCTATTAAGCACTTTATGTCTGGAATGACTGCAAGGATCTAGAAGCCATTTTAAGCTCTATGGTGCTTGTATGTCTTATTTCCTTTCAAATCTCTTAAACTCAGATCATAGATGATGTTTCCCACTAAACTCACATAAAAGAGAGACTCGGCACCCATGCGTGCCTCGGTGAGTGCCCAAGCGCCCATTTGGGTGATAGGCCGATGCGCACATGGGGATTTCTTTCCTTTGTGATGGGGGTAAAAATGACTACATCTTGGTTCCATTTCGGGACCTCTTTTCAAAGTTGTAGTGGGAAATGGCATACATCATGATCTAGGTAATGAGTAATGATAGAATGTTTAACTTTGGAAAGTGTTGAATCATGGTTCAAGAGCACGGAGGATGAATTTTCTCGAGATTCAACACTGGACTGAGTTTGATGCACGTAGGTGGGTAGAAGAGAACCTCTACCATGATTTATATGAAACATTTTTTTGTTGCTTCCCAGTAGAACTATATGAATGGCTCTCAGCATATGCATCTAGATCAAGCTAATGGTATTATAGATCATGCATGTGTGTGGACCCAAGAAGAATACCAGAGGCTGTAGGATGCAGATCTGACGTGGACTCGTGTTGTGGATCATTGGTGGAAAGGTGTGTTGGCTAGCTACACTCTGGAGTACACTATTTCTACATATTCTTGTCTGGAAGTTTTGAGTTTGAATTTTTGTGGGAGCCCAGAGGATCATTTTTGCATGTTATCCCTCTAGCAATGAAGATCTTGATTGTTACTTTGAGTTTAGAGGCATTTCCAATGGCGGCTAAACCATTATGAGCATTGGGCGAGGAAGCTAGGGTGGAGGAAGATGGCAGATATTATGATGGAGAAAGAAAGGGAGGAGAGATGACTCAAGTATAGTGAAGCACATGAAAGGGAGATTGCTAGACAACATGTGAGGTTGCAAGTGTGATGGATCTATGGAGGTAGACATTGCGGGAAGGAGTTGAGGTTCACGGAGGATGTGGAACCTGAGCAGTCTGTGCTACCCCATCTTGGAAAGCATGTAAGAGAGACCCCTTTGACTTTTGATGAGAGTTCATCATGGAGAGAGAGAGAAGAGTCATTGGCATGTATCTAAACCCACCTAGTGACCAAACCACAGCTTGGTTTTCTAGATCAAGGAAGGAGTATCGTTGACCCAGTTGGTATCAGTGGAAGTGATAGATCTATGCCCAGGAGATATAATTTTTCAGTTCCCACTTCTATGGCTACACATATTCCAGTATTTGGAGGAATCTTTGGACAAGGAGAAAGTACACAAGCCTTTGGTCTCACATCTGGGAGTGGCGGGGTACATTAGTGGTAGTGGGGCATTATCACAGACCATCGGTGCATAGTTTAGTGGAACCTTGGGGACACTTGGCATGACCACTACACAGGACTGGTGGTTACGTGGATCTGGTGGGTCAGGAGGAACAGGACTAGTGGACTGGTGGATCTAGTGGGTCAGGAGGAATAATGGTGGTTCGGTGGATCGGTGGCTCGGGAGGCATAGGACACTAGTGGACCTGGTGGATCCGGTGGTGGAGGAAACACCGGAGGGAACCAAGGCTCTAGCTCAGGAGGACAAGGGCCCCAGCCACCCCCTCAAGTCTTCTTTGAGATGTCTTTACATTTTCTAGATTACAGAGGTATTGAAGATGTTGCAGAACATGTTCACAAGTGTGAGCTGCTATGGCATGCAAAGGGGATCACAACCTCGGAGTGGAAGGCTAGTCAGTTTGTAATGACGTTGCAGGGGCACACACATAGCTAGTATAGGAAATATGACCCTCATCAAATGGTGGTGGATTATACTACTTTAAAGAATGCCTTCTTGGTAGAATTCCACATCCTTGAGTTTGAATAGAAGAGCATCAGCACCTGAAGGAGATTTAACAGGGAATGGCGGAGAGTGTGTGGGAGTATGATGCATGCACTTTAAAACTCTCTTGTCTAAGTTATCATATGATATTCACCCTTCACAACATGCTCAGTGGTTTTTGGAGGGTTGATCACACCTTTTAGAAGGGCCTTATCTCATAAAACTTTCACAGACCCATGCGAGGCATTAGAAGCTTGCTCTGCGCGCCGAGGCTGTTGGAAGTGTTGATATTGGTATTAGCCCATTTTTGGAGGCTCAGATTGTTGTTATGGCTAAGCAAGCTGGAAAAATTTGTCTGCAACTCATCCCATGAGACTCATAGTGGTTTATGGTGTATAAATTGTGAAGTAGAGGGCATGTCAAGGATAGTTTCCCCAGGAGATAATACGCATGTGATAGTAGAGCTATGTGAGATTTTCATGGGGACCATGATGCAAGTAGATGCCCCTTGTTACAACATGTGTAATTCAGAAGAATGTGTCTTGCTACTATAAGATCTACACCTCTACAACCCATGATACTAAGGATTGTAGGCTTATTGACCAGATCCATGAGGCCATTGATCATGGGGTGCACCAGACCAACATTGCATTGCATAGTTCTAAAGGTGATGATCACCATTATGAGGAGCACGTAGATGGAGGCACGCATGGAAGGGGATTTCACGGAGGATTCCATGGTCATGGTAACCATGGAGGAAGAAGTGAGTTCCCATGTGGAACCTATTTTAATTGTGGGTCTACTAGCATTACAAATGAGAGTGCCCAGACCTATTGCAGTGCTCATGGTGTGGGAAGAAACACAAGTATGAGGAGTGCCCTGAGTTGTTTGAGCACATGAATCAGCAACAATGGAAAGACAAGGGCATTGCAATGGTAAGCATTAAGAAGAAGATGACACATAATGGATGCCATGGGTAACACGTGATGTAGGCTTAGAACTTGTTTTAGTAACAACAAGAGTAGAGGCCACACGTGCAAAGGAAATACCAAGGCAGAGGACTCTGGTTTCAAGAGAAGAAGTGGTGCATGGAAAGTACCCAGATCCTGCTCATCAGAAGGAGGTATATCAAGATACCATGGATGTCATTCGAGAGTTTACAAGGAGAAATCCAGTGTCTAAAGGAGTAGTCCAGGAGGGAGGAGCAAAGGAGGAAGGTCGAGGCACCAAGAGATGACTGGATGAGGTCAGGGAAGTATGTAAAATGCTAAGGCAAGAGAATGTTATTCCCTTGCTAGGAGCATGGTTGAGGGAGAAGGTACCACACACTGCGAGAAGAGCATGAGAGGTAGGTCTTGCATGCAAACCTTCCCCCTCACAGCCTTGACTATGATAGGGAGATCACGTTAAATGCAGTAGTGGTGGATGGATGGCTGCTGAGTAATATCCTCATTGACACAGCGGAGGTCAATGTTCTCACATTGGATGCATGGCATCAGATGGGAAGGCTTGCATTACATTACCATCTTTGAATGTGTTGTATATGGAAAAAAAAACAAAGGCAATGCCCATTGGTGTCTTAAGGATGCAACTATCACCATTCAGGGAGCTAAGTTTACTGGGGACTTTGAAGTCTTGGCACTCACCGAGGTAGAAAATTTCCCAGCACTACTTGGGTGCCCATGGTGTTACAAGAACAATGTGGATCTTTGGTTCAACAAAGGGTACATCAGCTTTGAAAATGAGGAGGAATGAGTCATCATACCCCTGGCTGATGGGAAGTCAACACCCTATATTGAACCTTTGGGAGAAGAGGTCTGGATAGAATATATGTGCACTCAATCAGGGATCCAGAGATAATCCATCCTACCAACTGGAGTTATCTAGTTTGAAGATGCTCAGTCGGTAAGTGACACCACTAGTCTAGCATGTGATAATTGGGTGCATGGGACCTACGAATTGATCGAGATGACATTTAAGAGGATCGGTGACAAAGGTGACAAAGGCACACATAGTCAGGCACCTAGGAGGAAAAGAGCTACCTAAGTACTCAGGAGGAGCCTCCCTGAGGTCTTTTGTAGAAAATGGAAGCTCAGTGGAAGGAGGAAAATGAAAGAAGGGGGATGTTAAGTTACGTCCTACTAGGAACTATTGTGCACACTGTGGTGGGAAACACATCGGGATAATCTCTTGGAATGGCGTGAAGTGAGAATTTCCTTCTCTGTTTCATTTCTCTAGAAGCAATGCACCCACCACCATCAAGGACTACCATGGTAAGGAGCCCACCTCTTTCCACATCCAAGCCTGTGAGAGAACCTAGAGGGAAGGCATGAAGCTTTTCCACCATCCCTCTGGGTGCACAAAACTATATTCTACACTATAGGGTTACACACATGCATGGTACATACATTCTGAGACACACCACCAAGATAGGGAATTGGCAAGAACTAGTGGCTGACCTAGTTCAAACATTCGAGTATCAAAGTACCAAGCCATCAATTGATAAGGCATTATAGGTTGTCAAGCACCTTACCATGGGGGATAGTGCCATGGCAAAAGATAGGCTTTTTGGACTTTCTTGGTGAACCAGGTTTGGGGAGCACTTTGAAGAAGAGGAAATAGAGGAGGATCAGTTTGAGCACGTGTGTGAAAAAGGAGAAAGGAAAGCTTGTATATGTGATTGATGGGGAGGAAGCAGAAAGCTTGGATGTTAACCATTCTATAGGGATGCGAGGTAGTGGATAGTGTTGATACTCACGTGCATGCCTACCATGAACCTTTAAAAACTAAAAAGGTTAACATCAGCTCGGAGAAAGAACCTAAGGAAGCTATCATTGGAGATTACTTGGTCGGAGAAGGAAGTCTCTAAGATCATTGATCTTTTGCATGAATTTGAGGATTTATTTCCACATGGTACCATGAGCTCAAAGGCATCCACCATTCCTTGGGGAAATGAGGATAAAGTTGAAGGATGGTGCATGCACCCGGTCAGGAAGAGACCCTACCGATGAATCCCAATTTGCACGTGAAGGTAAAGGAAGAGATAGACAAAATGATAGCATCTGGGATCATTGAAGTTGTTGAAGAATCGGAATGGATAAGTCCAATGGTAATCAACATCAAGAAGGATGGGTGGATTAGGATCTGCATGGATTATAGGGAGCTGAATGTAGTTTGTGTCATCGATCCTTTTCCAACCCCCTTCACTGAAGAAATTTTGGAGGGAGTCATGGGCATGAAATCTATTCCTTTACGGATGGATTTTGGGGTACCACCAAGTCCGGATTGCAAAGGAAGACCAGGAGAAGACAAATTTCACCACTTGAATGGGGAAGTTTTGCATACATGGTCATGCCCTTTGGGTTGAAGAATGCACCTGTTGTTTTCTCACATAGTGGTACAGGCATTCCAGGACTTCATCCACAAATTTCTTCAGGTCTATCTGGATGATTGGATGGTGTATGGGCTAGTAAAAGACCATTGTGATAATTTGAGGCTGATGTTTGAGAGGTGTCGGTAGTTGAGGATATCCCTCAACATTAAGAAGTGTGTCTTTGCTACCCCCTTTGGAACGTTATTGGGGCATATCATATGTAAGGAGGGCTTGCTAGTAGATCCTGCCAAGGTTGCAGTGATTGTGGGATTGGGGGAGCCTACTAGCCAAAGCGCAGTGCGTGGGTTTCTTGGACACGTGGGCTACTATCGAAAGTTCATCAAGGGGTATGCCAAGATCACCACACCTTTAGAAGAATTTCTCAGACATAAAAGTGCCTTCCATTGGGGAAAGGCATCAGAAGGCATTTGACACATTGAAGGATAGGCTTGTCACCGCCTATATTACATTTTCCCTCTTGGGATAAGCCCTTCCATGTTCATGTAGATGCCTCCAGAATGACCATTGGGGTAGTGCTTGCACAACCTAGTGAGGGAATTTTGATCATCCCCTATGCTTTGCAAGCAGGAAGTTGACACCAGTAGAGAAAATTATACTACGACCGAGCAGCATGAAGCATTGTCAATGATCTACGTGCTTCACTTCACAAGTTCAGACAGTATCTACTGGTAAACTCCCTTTGTATTTTACACCACCACATGGCATTAAAGTACTTGGTGAACAAGCCCATTCTACAAGGGTGCATATGTCGGTGGGTGTTGTTATTTCAAGAGTTTGAGTTCACGGTAGTTGTGAAGCTGGAAAGAGTAATTGTGGACCTGATCATTTGTCAAGGATTGATTCAGGGGAGGATGCACGAGAGCATTGAAGAGACAATGCCAGATGCACAACTATTTAGGTTGTGGCGCACGCCCCTCATTTGGAGGAAATTGTAGTATTTCTAAAGGAAGGTGTGGCACGAAAGGGATGAAGACATTAGAGAAAAAAAAACTAGCCATACGCATGTATTGCCCCTACATGTTGATCAGTGGGGACTTATACAAATTAGGGCATGATGAAGTTTTGCGTAGGTGTGTACTAGAGCATGAGCACCTCACCATCATAGAGGAAGCACATGGAGGAAGTGCAGTGGACATTATGTAGGTGATGCCACCACATAAAATATTAATGGTAGGATTGTGGTGGGAAACTCTGTATAAGGATTACAAGGACTATTGTAAAGCGTGTGACCATTATCGTTAGCATTGGCAAGCCAGGAAGGAGAGATGAAATGCCTTTGTGCCCTATCCCTAGCATTGAACCTTTTGAGAAATGGGCAATAGACTTTGTAGGCCCTATTGCACCAGCAGTGCGTAGGACTAGATCACACTACATATAATCACTTGCATGGACTATTTGACAAGGTGGGTAGAGGCAGCCCCAACTAAAGACTACACAATAGCTACAGAAATGAAGATTTTTGTGGGAAAACATTATCACAAGGTATGGATGCCCTTTAAGTTTAACCAGATAGGGGTACACATTTCTTGAATGAGACCATGAGGATCTGTTAGCAGAGTTCATGGTGGCTCATCACAAGACTACACCTTATCACCCACAAGAAAATGGAACCATGGAAGCATTTAACAAAATACTGAGTCATACCTACAAAAAAAATTTGTGATGTCGGAAGACAAGATTGGGATGACAAGGTATCAGCCATATTATGGGCTTATAGGACAACTTATAAAAGGTTGAACAAAGCCACACCATTTCAATTGGTGTTTGGCATGGAAGTTGTTCTGCCAGTTGAGTTCATGATACCTTCTCTGTGAATAGCACATGCAGGAGGGTTGGCTGATGAGCAAAAGTCTTGAAGAGAGAATTGATGAATTGATGAAGTTGGATGAAAGATGATCACTCACCAGGTGGAGCCAAACAACAAAAAAAGAAAAGCAAAAAAGCATGGCATGATCACCACATTAGGAACAAGAAATTTGAGGTTGGGTAGATGGTCTTACTATGATTCTAAGTTTTACGCCATCTTGGGAAGTTGAAAGTCCATTGGTTGGGTCCCTACACAATCTCGTACATCCTTGATTTGGGCATGTGCCAGTTACAAGCTCTGGATGGAATGAAATTTCTGGACACTTCAATGGGAGTAGGTTGAAGCCCTACTATAAATAAGGCTTCTTGGTGTTTGTAAATAAGGTAGTTTTGCTAGATAATTTAGAATTTCCTTTATGCATTTCCTTTCTTGTGTTTCCCTTTCACGTTGTTGTTTTGTTTTGCACCTTGGGCATTGGTAACCTTGTTACTTTTTGAGGGTTTTGAATGCGTAGAGGGTCACATCATTTAAGTGTGGGGTGGAGTGATGTGAAGGAAAGCATGGGTAAAGTGCCAAGGAGGATTCTGTTGGAAATCCCGGTTGAATGGCCTGTTGAAAGAGATTCATGAAAGAAAAGGTGGAAAAGGATGGTTGGTGTCAAGATAAGGCTACTTTCAGATCCCACGTACAGAGAAGGAAGAAGTGCATAAACAACACGAGGTAGGTGAGAGAAAAAATCATGATAGAAGAAGTGCCTTTGGCATGTAGGTGACACGCGTGCACGTAAGAGTCTCCTGTCAAGATGGATTGGTTGCGCGCCAAAAGGTTGGAGATTATCCATGCGGGTTGGGCATGTGAGTTAGGGCACAAAAGTCAGGCTTTGTTTGAAAAATCCACTTTAAATGTTAAAAGTATGGTGGTAGGTGAAGTAGCATTTAATGCTTAAAAATGGGAAAAACTATAAATAAAGGTTTGGGCATTTCATTATTCACTTTGCGTATAAGGAGAAAGAAGCGCTTTTGCATCTTTGCAAACTAGGGCTTCCAGAACTGATCCATGTGAAGAAAAATTTGAAGAGTTTGAGCATGAGTAACTAGTTTGGATTTGCAAACCAGAAGGAAGGGATTTCACGGGCGTAAGAGAAATTGTGAGAAGGCATCATCTTGTGAAGGAACTATCCCAGTTAGGGTTTGAAGAACTAGGGCACGGGTTTAAGGGGTTTTCTTCACAAGTTTGAGATCTAAGGTTGGAGGAGTGGAAGAACAGAGTAACAAGAAGTGATTGAAGTGATAAGAGGACCTAGAAAATGGCACCCAAGAAACCAGTTGGCACACCTAAGAAGGGAAAGGGCAAGGGAAGGCAAGCAACAAGAAACTATCATGCATATAAATGAAGAGTGGTACATAGAAAATGCGTAGTACCCAGATGGAGTGTTGTTGGGGAAGGAGTGGGAGTCCCATTTAAGAAATATGTCAGTAAATGATTACAATCATCACTCAAGCACAATCGAGAAGGAAATGGCATTGGAGTTAGTGTGCCCAAAAAATAAAAGGACACCAGAGGGTTTTCCCATCTATAACGATGATGTAAAAGTCAAGTTGGAGAAGTCAGGATTATTACAACTCTTTGAGTTTCCCTACTTGGGAAGCTTGAGCACTTATATCAATGGTTGATGTCACACATGCATGAAGATTACTTTCACTTCACAGGGCAAGATGCACATTACCCCTCAGCTTATTTCACATTTCACAGGCCTCATCTATGAAGGAGATAGTTTGGAGGATGACCTAAGTGACAAGGAGGCAATTAAGGAAATTGTCACTTTGCTTATGCATACAAAAAGGGGTCGAGGTACTTTGATATCATGGACATCAAGGACCTAGTGATGAAGATGGCCACACACCTTGTGACAAAGATAAATGGCCAGGAGAGATGGACCCAGTTAACAAGGCCTGGTTGAATGTTTGCAGGAAAATTTTGGAGGGCACCATCTACAACTTGTCTGCATTCATCATGGATGAGATTGTCAATAGTGTGAAGGAAGGTGATAAAATCCTTTTTGGTAATGTCCTATTAACCATTGTGTTTTCAGAGATTGGAGTGTTGGATGCATGGAAAAAAATTCATGTGGGAGTACCTGCTTGAAGACCCTTCACCCACGAAGAGATTTGAAAAGTACACATGATAGTATGATGTCCATGCACAAGGCACACTTGGAGAAGTGGTATATGCACTTGAGGAATGCATTTGGGGTGGAATGGAGGATCCTTGAACAACTTCCAGTGACCACCAAGGGAGAAGCCAATTTTTCTGTGTACCAACATTTCTACCTTGGTAGATTTAAACTGATAGATGAGACATGGAGCCCATGGTGCAAGCTCCCTTTTTCCTTCACATCTCAACACTTCCAAGTGGGAGTGAACAGGTTCAAAGAATCCAAGAAGTTGAAGTTGGACCTTGGTAATCTAGACCGGGACCACAGAGAAATGCGCAAAGGGTTGGTCTACCCCAACAAGCATGCATGTACGTGGAGAGTACATGTCGCATGAGGTCCAAATGGTGAGACCCATGACTTTTCCCATTGCAGGAGGATCCGCGGCGTGAGTATACCTCCATAAGACCCAAATTTGAGAAGGGCATGTATCTGAGAATGAGATGTCCATACTGAGGACCCAACTGGTAGGAAAATACCCATGCCCCAGATGGGAGGAAAAAGAACCAGAGAAGAAAATACCAAGTGTAGTGGATACACAGTAATAATAGGTCCCCAGGACAAGCACCAAAAAACAAGTATGTATTCACAAAAAAGTCCATAATCAAAGAGAAGACTCTGGAGCCAGAGAATCCATTAGACAAGGAGTCATCGGAAGAAGAAGAGATAGAGTCACCTACACTAGAATCCCGGTTAGGAAGAAGCAGAGGATAGAAGAGGAGACCACCTCGGAAAGAAACTGAGAGTTTGGAGAGATACATAGGTGAAAAGGATGATGATGATGAAGAAGATGATAGTGAAGAAGATGATCTGGAAGAGATCAAGAGCCACCTATCTTCAACGTGCATGATTCAAAAGAAGAGGCGGAGAGAAGAAGAACAGGGGTTCCTTTTCATGTGGTGCAAGGGTAGTCAGGGGGGGGAAGGCACCCAGGACATGGGAAGAAGTGAGGAGGTTGGCGCGTAGAAGCAGAAGGCTCCAAGCCTTACGCAGGAATAGATAAACAAGGTGGTAGAAAGAGAAGCAACAAAGATCATTGAGACCTTGGTGGAAGAGGGGTTGGAACATGCAATGCTGAGCTGGTGTTGAATGAGGATAAGGAAGAGAGAGAAAAAGGACCATGGCAGCACTGGAGGCCCCACTTTAACTATAGTTATTCCTAAGGGCACACACACGGGAGGAAAGCACGCGAGGAGGAGGAGAGGCCAGGGATGGGTTATATTGATGACCCCAACAAAGTGTTGTGCATGCATGGTTCCAAAGCACAATTCCAGTAGGAGCTCATGGCAATGTCATCTTTTGATAAGGAGGCTACATACCCATGGACAAGGAAGATGCTCTCATGGGCATTTGAGTCCCATCTTGATGAGCCAGAATTTGAAGTAAGCCATGGGGCAATAATAACATTGCCAGAATCAAAAGGAGACAACCCATTGGTGAATGCTCAACAGCTCTCAGATGAACAACTGTGCAACACTGCACTCAACAAGGTCTCCATTGAGGTCAAAGCTAGACTCTTTGGGTGGAATGATAGAATCAAAGATCTGAGGATGAACTAAGAAGAAAGAGGAAGAGCTAGCTGCGAGGACAAAGGAGCTAAGTCAAGAAAAGATTGATCAGCACCCAGTGGCAGCGTGAGTTAAGGGATGAGAAGGCTAGAGTATGTGAAGTATACAAAAAGGTGGAGTCCATTACAGATGCCATAGTGTTGAAGCATCCAGGACCTAGCACCTCCTCCACGTGGAAGTATGCATCTTCCCTGGAATGCTTGGAGGACTTAACAAGAACCCTCACCATGGAGAGGCAGCCACTAGCTTTGGAATCTACAAAAGAAGTGGCCATGCTTAGAAAAGGAGGATAAATTGAAATTCATGGCACTCATAGCTGAATACAGCAAGGTCCTTGCTGATGTAAAGATTGCCTCCCGAAATGTTGAGGCCACGTATGACAACTGCATGGATAGAGAGAAAAAGTGGCGAGCATGTTGGTCACCAATGATGAAGTGGAACTTAAAGAGTTCTAGGAGAAGAACAAGGGAATAGAGCGGAGAGAGAAAAAATATCCTAGCCAGGTTGAAAAAGAAATCGAGGCCATTGAAACCTTAAGGGTTCAATCAAAAACTGGTTGAAGGAACTATACCCATAGATTACATGAAGGATGGATGCGTTGGAGGATATAGGCAAGGAGTTAGAAAATTGTTGACACCATGAGCACACAAGGGGATGGGCTAGGTTTTGATCAGGTGAGCACCTTAGTAGGTGATCTTTTCTAGAGAGCACAGAATGAAGTCGATGCCTGGAACAAGTTGGAGGCCGACTTGCAAAAATATTTTCCTAGCTTATTGCAGTAATGCCATCACTGTCCCATTCTTTCTTCTTTCCCAAATTCTTCATCCCCTTATTCTTTTTCCAAGGCATAAGTCTACTATGATTCCTTATCCATTTAAGAAGTGTTCCCATGGATGGAGAACAGGCATAGTGTGGGGTGATGTTGGGCCCTGAAATATTGGCTAAGTGTAAAAAGGCACGTAGGCGCATAAGGCCTAGTTGAAGAAAGGCACACAGGAGAAGGCATGCAGGGAAGGGTTTAAAGGGTTTAAGGAAACCCATGGCACACGCATGAAAAAGCCAAGGTTTCAGGACTTAGCCATATTGGGCATTTTGGGTAGGATACGAGAAAAGCATGACCCGACTGCGCATGCGGAGTGGATAAGGTGCCATCCTGGCGACAGGTTGGCCCAGGAAGGAATATGCCCTACGTTAGAAGCTTCTAGAAGGACATCATGGCAAGGAGTGGTGAGCTCAGGCCTGGAGGAGCATGCACTCATGGAGGACCACATTCAGACACTTGGCGACAGATCTGAGGCCACAGAAGAATGAGTTGGCAGTTTAAAAAGGCTATATATACAAGTGCTGCTGAAGTAAAAGAATAGATATAGATAGAGAGAGGGCGGAGCTCTGAAAATACTACAAGGACTCTGTTAGCTTGGGTAAATAAGGGTAGGAAAGGATGTATCAAGGGTTTGGGAGTTATAAATTTTCTTTTGAGGGCCTAGTTATATGAATCTAGTTATAATGCATGACTACGGTCTGCCTTTCTGTGACATTCTGTAATGGGCCTAATGAATGTAATGAGGTTACCAGTTTATATGAATATGAGCATTAATGGTTCTGATGCATACATCCTTCTTCATAGTTCTTTTTCATTTATGTTTATGAACTAAGTATGAATGCTTGTATGACTTCCTTTCTATTTTGGTGTAAGTTCTATAATTTGTTAAGCACTTTATGTCTGGAATGACTACAAGGATCTAGAAGCCAGTGAGCTCTATGGTGCTTGTATTCAAAAAGAAATGGGGGAAGAAAAGTGGGGTTTTGTGCTTTGGGCACGGGAACAAAGTGACCGACACCGGTAAGGCTATGGGCCGCGTCGGTCTTGTTACACCGACATCGGTCAAAGATGAAGGGGACCGGTGCCGGGATTAGGGTAAAAGGGCTAGAGGTCTAGGAAGGGTAAGGGGAAAGGTTAGGTAAAGTAGGTAAAATAGATAGTAGGTGGGGGAAGTGAAGAAGGGAGTAATTGAATGTCAATGTTGGGTAAAATAAAGTTTTTAATAATATGTGTGATTGGTTGAATGCAGGCGAGGGCCTAGCTACGGATGAGAGATAAGGTACCTCCCTTGCTCATGGAGGTATGGGGGTCCAACAGGCGATGATTGGTGCCATGTTCCATAGGTTGGCCTAATTGGGGTCAAATGCTATCGAAACGTAGTCTAGTAGTCAAGTTTGATGGTTGATCTCATCGACAAATGAGACTCAACGATCAATACCTTCCATTTTCCAACGGGTGAGATCACAAATCACCCCGAAGATGTATACACGAGGATCATACGGCTACCAATAGTACGGATGCGGTGTACTCTATCTCTTCTAAGGCCTTTGAGGAGTTGGTAAATATGTTTGGTGAGGGGTTGGTGGAGATGAGATTCCATAGTGCCAGTATGAACTATGGAGATATGTATTGGGCCCATCCAGAGGAGATGAGGCCGAGAGTGTTGCTTGATGGAGACAGTCACACTGCTACTTTGCCTTTGCCGGATGCAGAGGGTGGAAGATTCCCATGATCATTGATGGGGGTTTTCATGACATGGTGGAGGATAAGACCCGTTTTTCATGGGTACCCGCATTCCTGGTTTAGTTATATAGAGAGTTATAGGCTTATGGGTGGTTATGGAGATTTAACCAATAATCATTGATGGACGTATGAGCACATTATATGTGTGCATCCATCGGTATGCCTGGGCTGATGCATTTGAGCTAGGTTTTGTTTGAGTGGGCTTTAGGTGATGGGTGCCTACGATTGGGGAGTTTCGATCTCCTATAATTATACATGATGTAGCCTATTATAGGTGATTACTAGAGGGGTTGTCTAGCATGGACATCATTTAGAGGCCCTATGTGGGTTTTCCATCATATGGGAAGATGGCAAAGGAGATATGAGATCTATAGTTGCTCCAATGGATAGAGGTCGATATATAGGAGAGCATGAGATGATACCTATAGATAGGGTCAGATGGTAGTTCGGGCTACTTCAGGATATACCACCACCTTTCCCATAGTATAGGAGGGATGATGTGGAGAGGCCTCTACCTCTACCACAACCGAAGAATTCCGAAAGGGAAGGAGGAGTAGGTGAGATACCGGCAGATTGATGATGTTGGGGTGACTGATAGATATAGGTAGTGGTGGGCCACACATTTACGGGCTGTACCATTGAGGCCAGTGCATCCAGATTTAGCCACCATCACTTTGTTTAGAGGATGCCCTAAAGTGGTAGGTGGTTACCTTGATTACACAAACTGGGGATAATACGAGGCAACTAACAAGTTCAAAGGCATAGATGCTATCTGCGGGGCATAGGTGGCCACTCTATAGCCCCGGGTAGTGCAGAGACAGTACCACGCACGGGTGGAGATGGGGATAGGAGTACATGTGGCTGCCCTACAGGCACAAATTATAGGTTTGTAAGGCCGATTGACCATTGTGCGGCGCAGTTGCGGCCCTTCAAGCTTGAGATATAGGTAGGAGTGGGATAGGCTCCCTTAGGACATCACGTGCACATGGACAATATCCCTCTTTATCAAGACTAGCGGGACAGGTCCCGACAAATAGGTATAGGGGCTAAGGCCGATGGCACCACCACAGATAGTACCGATAGGTAGGTTGAGGGATGCCTTAGGAGATTTTAGGTATTATCAAGATATTTTGATGGCCGCAGGGATAGATTTTATATCTTATGGAGAGTATAGAGAACAACAGGCCTCGAGTGAGAGGACCAGGTCACACCCCCCCATAGTGTGGAGCACAGGGGGCCATCAAGTCCTAAGACAGGGGGTCGGGCGAGGCCACCCGGTTCATAGAGGCCAACCCGTGTGAGGTACAGCACCGAGATCCGGCCATGACCGATTTTGGGTGGTGAGATGCTAGCTGGACATCATACGGGAAGAGGAGGAGGAGACATGTGAGACAAATATGGAGGATATCTAGCAGGGTGATGTCTGATAGCTATATGTACCTCCTATTTTATATAGTTGTTTATTTTTGATATATACTGGCTTGCATGCCGAAGAGAGTGAGGATGTAGATGAGAGTTTTTGTTATTTTTGATCATATACCGACTGCGTGCCAAAGATAGTGAGGTTGTAGATGATTTTTTTGTTATTTTTGATCATATACCGCCTGCATGCCAAAGATGGCGAGGTTGTATATGAGATCTTTTGAGAGATTGTTATTATTATTGGTATATATGTTCACATGTATTTTTATATAGACTATCTGATTTATAGAGATGGTGTTTACAGTATAGATGGCGTACATGTTTTAATTTGCATTTCTATATATAGATAGGCGTAAATCAAGTGGATTAGGCCTAATAGAGTCAAGGTCATGTAGGCATGGCGAGTCAAGGTTGTTTAGGCATGGATGGAGTCAGGTTGGTTTAGGCATGGATCGATTCAGGTCATAGGCATGGATTGAGTTTCTAATTCATTAATTTGTGCAACCAATGATGGTGTGGATCGTGTTAAGATGATTTGTAGGAAAATTTATGATTATGGTAAAGAAATTGTAGACAAGATGAAATGAATGTATGAGTGATGATGGTAAAGATGTTTAGCAATTATTGTTTGTTTGGTTTAATTTCCAATTATTGATATAGAAAGGAAACTAACTAGGGTATAATGTGAATAGGAAAGGGGAAGAGGGAATTGGTTAGGGTAGAGAGTGTAAGCTAACCTCTAAGGGCCCATGCCCTTGAAGTGTTGCCTACATAGTCCCGACGAAAAGGGACCTCAGGCCGATGTAGTTCTCCCATAAGCTAGGGAAGATTATGATGAAGTAGAGGAATGGATTGATAGGTGTTAGGCATAGGTGAATGTAGGTCATAGGCATGGTTGAGTTTAGGTCATAGGCATGATTGATTTGTTTTAAATATAAGTGTCGATGAGCTGGTCCTTTGTTATAGGAGAATCAATAGGTGATGAAGAAGGTAGAAAGGTAAGAGGTGGAAAAAGAACCGCCTAATTGATAAGAACCCTAATGAGTCTACCATACCCCAGATGGGATTATGAACGTAAGACCCTACAAGCCTTGCATAATGGACTATTCTAAGGGTGAAGAAAAGTCACATGATCACGAAATGTCATGGTTGCAGTGAGTCCCTTGAGTAGAGAGGGAGTTAGGATAAGAAGGTAAATGAGGTGAGAATGGGTGGTTTAGCGTAACTTAGTGTACGACAAGATGTTATTCTTAGCAAGAAACCCGGATAAAAAATAAGCAAGTCCATGACAAAAATTTCATCTTTTTCTTTATTTTTATTTTTAATAGACTGATCGATGCGGGAAGTCTATATGGGATGGGTATATTATCTCCTTGAGGTCTTCGTGAAGCTGATCGATGCGGGAAGCTTCTTGAATATTTATTATATGTTTGTAATGATTGTATATAGTTGTCCTTCAAGGGAGCAGTCTATTGATAGTGGTAGAATATAAAGAAGAGATGTCCCTTTTGAGGGAGTCATATTTTTCTAGAAGTTTGACTCAAGGAGTGGTATCCCTTTTTTTTAGACATTTAAGTCATGGACAAGACTATAGAGGATAATTGTAACATCCTAATTTTTATACATTAGAACAAGTATTTTTATTTTTTTTTATAAATGCTTCTGGTTCTAAATACATAATTTAGAACTCACAAATCAAAACAACCATTCTTATAACAGATAACCATATGCAGTAAATGACTCGAGTACCTCCGATCTATTCATTCCATGACTTAGTAATCTACCGATCTATTCATGAGTATCAAGAGTTGGCGTTTTTATTTTAACACATCACTCTTGCGGTTCTCTTCCTAATGGGGATTGAGAATGCTATGTCCAAGGAACCTATCTGAATAATTGTTACCATTATTCATCGGCATCTCGTCCCTTAGACTAGGTGACATAGGACAACGCAATCAGCAGCTTGCGATACTTTGGCCAAATATTTGAAACATATTGCTTATGTCTCGTATTCCTTGATGGCATACTCGTCAATCTGGAATATGTCCTTCACCCCATTCCTTTGTTATGTAGAATGTCTTATATTGACTTCTGTCAGTCTCTCCTGCCCCAAGTTATTCACTCAGAAATGGATTAATAATATGGCAACATTATAAGGATGCTCTCGAGAACTAGGGATACTCTGACATACTGGGTCAACCCTAGTTAACCCCGTGTTCCAAGGTACCACGAGAGTCTCCAGGGCAGCCTCATAACATGACCATGTCGGTAACAGTCCCCAGAGTAAAACTTGTTAGAGTTTAAGGAGTAAATCTTAATGATCAATGAAAAGGGTGTCGCCATAAGTCACTGCATTGTTGTATCTTCGAGAAGATCCTAATCTTCTCGAAGGCACTGTGAGACACCAAATTTGTGTCTTACGACCCCTTGTGACCCGCATCTCATTTCGCAACCTAACCTCATCACCTAAACCTTACACAATTATTTATTAATTACCTTGTAATTGATAAATCCACATCACCTTACCTGCCACCTCATTTTGCCACCTCATCATGACCTAGTCCTAACCCTAAACTAACCTAATTAAGACCTATAACTTGGTCCACACCTACACCCATGACTAATGACCCCTTTCTCGCACCCAAAACCGACCTTCTAGTCACTTGACCAAGCCCATAACTAATCTCTCGGGAGAAAAGTAGGGAAAGTGGGCGATTTTACTAAAAATAGCTCTCGCTTTTTCCTAACCGATACCGGTTCTACTCCGCCGTCGGTTACACATAACCGCCATCGGTTCCCGTAAATGGGCTCCCAAGCCAAAAACAAAAAGGAAAGGATTTTTGATCAACGAGAGAGCATCAGGAGCGATCAAGAGAATCCGGATCTTTACTTGGCCGAGCAGAGACAAGTGAAGAGACAAGAAGAGTTTGCAACGAAAGGAGATCAAGCCCAAGACTGCAACTAGATACCAGAGCCACCTGTGATACTCAGCTGATCATCGGGAGGGAGATCTCTCATCTTCTGTGTGTCAAGCCATCCTACCTAGAGTTCTGCCTTTGTCATCAGAGTTCTTGGACCTGCATCTTCGTCAATAACTAGTAAGTTACATCTTGCATGTCCTTTTAATAATACTTCTTAGACTTTTGAATCATAGTCCTCACAAATCCATTCCTAGATCCACTACCCAACGTGTCATTGCATCTAACTATCATTCATTTACCTCTCACCATCTCATTACCTAATATCACTCATATACCAGCCTTACCAACAACACCGTTACCCTACGACACAACCACCCCATAAAACAACCAACCTACAGATCCTAGACCATACCGATATCGGTTATCAGCAACCGGTATCGGTTATTGTGACTCAAAACCAGAAATCAGCCTTTCCCCTACCCGTCTCAACGAAGCAATTTAATTGATATTTTACAGTTTTTGGTGTTAATTCATATTAGCAGGGGAACTGACCACCTTCGAAAGGAAGTTTTATATTTCCTGGGCCCAAGGCAGTTCCCTCATTTATCGTCTAATCAAAATCTTGTGGTCTTGTGTTCTTATTTGCAGGTAGTCCTTCCAAGACAAAAAGGAGTTCTTCGCAGTCAACCTGATCTTTCTCTACGGTACGCGCACACCATCTCGACATTCAACAGGTATTCCTCCTAGCCCTAACCTTATCTGTTTCTAAAAGGAATGAAAGGATAGAAGTAACTCTATTCCCAGAAGCTGAAACATTCCGAGTGAAACATTTTGGCACGCCCGGTGGGACCCATTTTGGGTTTCTTTCTTTCTTGCTTGCTTTCATATAGGGAGCATATCTGCTGTTTTCTTCTTCTAAAAGATATTCACAAGGTATTTTGTTATTTTGATAAAAGAACTTGCTTTACTTTTACATCTTGCATTAGTGAAAGTCATCTCTTTTGCTTCATCGAATATCATTTTCGATTTGGGTTTTAAAACACGTGCATCACATTCTTGCTTGTTGTTTTCAATTCTAGTGAACATAGATTAAGTAACAGGTCGTACACGTGGGGGTGATATCCACGGTATTGACAAGAAATTAATCTTACATTCACTGCACAACACATACCGAATCACTTCATAATTAACACAACAGCTCAAACATCCCCCCTTTTCCGCGGTATTCCTCCATCCGATTGAGGTAACCTTATGAGCCAAAACAACTTGACATTTCCCCTAAGTCCTTTATTTAGGATTGACATCATTCTATGTCTAAAGGCATAAGCCCACGATAATTAAAATTAACCCTAGGGTTAGTCTCTGGATTTACGTGTGCATCCTGCTTGTTTTTTTCTGTTTTCTTTCTCATACTCTGTCTTCTGTGGTCAATAATTTGACAAGTGTAGTAAACGTTGTTAAAAATCAAATTAGCAGCCTTTTATATCTTGTTAGCCCAGACTTCTTACACCGACATCGGTTACCTGACCGACGTCGGCTATAGTATAACCGACATCGCCGTTACTGCTAGACCGTTATCTCCATTCTTGTCTTTTCCATTCAAACAAACCAACGGCTACCTACCATTTTACGATCCGAGTTTGTTTCTTTCTCCAATGATTGAAACCCTACCGTGAACTCTTGTCCATGGTTGTTATCACTCGAAAGCAAGCCGCCGCCATGGTTTCACATGCTTGCTCTGTTTCTTTGCCTGAATCACCCCCTTCACATTCTGTGGGGAATCCTACGGATACCAGCGAGGTTCCTAAAATTCCTGTGGGAGATAAAGAATTTGCCAAGTTTCTGGATGCTAATCCTAGTGCTGTACAATACTATTTGTCTCATGCCCTTGACCGTACGCCCGATGGTCAACTCCTTGTTGGCATGCCTATTAGTATAGCTGCTCATTTAGCTCCCACTCCGCCTGATAACACCGCATTGCTTCCTGCATCTTTAGCCCCGTCTCCCAATTCGATGGCTTCAGAGGTTCATACGACACAGATTGGCTTTCCTTTGGTTAATCTTGGGCCCAACATGTCATTACCGCCAACTGCTCCTACCTCGTCTCCCTTGCAGACTGCTCCGTTCATGACTTGCTCTCTTCCACCTATCCACACTAGCTTTCCTTCTCAAGCTCCGCCTACCTTTTCATTCCCATACACGTATCCAGTGACCTCAACATCTTATATGGGACATCCCTATTCGGTCGCCTCAACATATTCATCCTCCATACCTTATCAACACTTAACCCCACCATTGTCTAGCGGAGGCCCTTGGCCCAATTTGCCTCCGTTTACCACAACCGCACCATCTTCTCATCCAACCACAGATTTCATCAAACAAATGATGGACAAAATGCAAAATCTGGAGGCTTCTGTTTCGGGAAGTCGTAGCGCCTTGACATACGAGCAAGTTTGTCGGGAGCCTATTCACCCTTCTGTCCCCCTTCATTCATATCCTCCTCAATGGGAATTACCAAAATTTACCCATTTTAACAGTAAGGAGGACCCTCAACAACACTTGCGATCATTTAGACATGCTTGTTATTTGATTGCTCATGATGATGCCTTGTTACTCCACACCTTTCCCATGTCCTTATCAGGACCCGCCTTGGAGTGGTACAGTGCTTTAACCCAGCACTCAATCTTCTCTTTTAACCAACTAGCCCAATCTTTCTTGGATCATTTCTCCATTAACATTGCCAAGAAAGTATCTATCACCGACCTTTATGCCATCCGACAATTCGAAGACGAATCTATCGCAGATTTCGTTGGACGATGGCGTGGCCTTATCAACCAACTTACATATGCCTTGCCTCAGGCTGAACTTATCAAACTTTTTACGCGGGCCTGCGCTAAGCACATCTCTCCTACCCTCCAAATTCAAACTTTCCGTACATTTGATGAGGCCTTTACCATGGCTCGGAAATTAGAAATTCGAGCCTTAGAAGAAGAGAAATTGTGGTTGCGCAACAAAAACCCCAATTTCCGAACTCCAGATTCTACCAATAAGCCAAACACCACCCCTCCTCACACATCCACTTCTTCAAAATCAAAAGGAGCTGTCCACGTGGTGATGGTCAAATCTCAAACACCGTCTAATACCCCACCAAAAAGCACCTATAAATACAAAGCCGAGCCCATCAATTACACTCCCTTGGGAGAAACTTATGGTGTCATCTTGGAAAAATTGCTCAAAGCCGGAGCTATCACCTTGCCTCCTGTTAAACCCCACTCCGGGTTTGATTCTACCCGCGCTATACCTTCCTGGTACAAAGAAAATGACTTCTGTAACTTTCACCGCGTAAAAGGACATAGTCATGAAAACTGCAAAATGTTGAAAAACATAGTGCAGGAAATGGTTGACGCAGGTGATATAACTCTCGATAACCCTAATGCCCCTGCCAACCGAAATCTGAAAATATTCAACAAACCATTCCCAAATCACTCTTCTAACAGTAACGTAAATCAAGATATCTTAGCCGAGGAGAGTGTTCATGAGATCCATGCAGTCTTCGATTCCCAGCCAAAGACCTCTATCGAACAAATTCTCAATCAAGCCTCTTCACTAACGCAGGAAACCGAACCCCCTTCCTCGCCATCAAGACAAACTAAAATCCTTGCCGTTCCTTTACCCATCAAGGAATTAGCTGCCCAGAGTTCCCTTCTCACAAATGAGCCTTCTTACACCACGTCCTTGCACGATTGTGAGCGGATGTTATCTAATTTATCTATTTCCCAGATGTCTCCTTCTACCATTCTTGCTGTACAAGAGGAAGGCTCGCCACTTCTTTTGTCATCCTTAGATGAGAAACCTCTTGAACCGACATCACCATATTCTTTAAATATGACAGATCCTCTCAAACATGCCCTCCTACCTATTAGTCCTTCATCACCTAAATCTTTTCAACGACCAGTCGACCTCTTAACATCTATTGATACAGTGCCTCATCTACCCCCTGTATCACACCCACAGTGGACTGGAATCACAACCCGTCTTTCTTCCGTACAAAAGTTCCTATTCACACGTGAGGACTGTCATTCCACAGAAGATAGACAGGTCCTATGGGAACGTTTGAGTACGCCGTATTCTACTCAAATGCAAATGACCGATCCTGATGCCTCCACCATATACCCGAAGTGTTTACAGAAGCTTAAAATGCCCATGTTCTCACCTTCACCCCCCTCATCTCTACCAAATACCTCGTCCACTTCTATTAACTTAGCCAAATCTTCCCCTACACTTGGGACCTCACCAATACCCAGCCTAACACACCCGCCTAAGCGACTAGATTTATCCAAAAATAAAGCCGCCCCGCCACTTAGGAGACAAACTCCATCCGTGCCTCTATCACAATCAAAACCATCATCGTCACACCTACCTTCCATATTGGGACCTCATCCCTCCACCTTGCATCAATATATCATACCTCCTGCGTTTTCTTCAAAATGACCTACGCCTTCTGCGCCCATACAGAAATCCAAGGATATATCAACGTTGTCACCCCACGTATCCGGTCCACCCATCAACCCTAAACGAACTCCATCATCAAAGGATTTATTTTCTGTCACTCCCCTTTCACCGTGGTTGTTCCCCGCTACCACGTCATCTGTAGCCTCATCATCTAACCAGCTGAACGTAGCTCCTACGCCAAAGAAACCACGTTTAGTGAAAACCACGTGTCAACACCCCTTGGCTAAACCACCGCCCGTACGAACCAACCACGCCCAAACATTACCAAAACCTGTACAACCAATGCCCTCATCCTCCGCCGATTTTGACCCACTCAAAGGATCTTACGCCAAAATCCTTGCTATGTTGGTGGAGAATGCGACCATTTCCCTACCCCCACTTAGACCTTATGACCCATCTAAACCTCGACCTATAGGTTATGATGAGTCTAAAATCTGCGCCTATCACCACACACCAGGACATGATGTGGAGGGATGTAAAGCTTTAAAAACCATCCTTCGTCAGTCACCTCTCCCAGATAGAAAGGTTAAGAAAGACAACTTACGAAGGGAGAGACCTTTAGCTTCAATTCCCTCTCCTATACCATCTGTCCCCGCCTCACCAAGATCTATCATTATTACAACCCCACCTCTTGAAGACCATGATTTATCCCAACCATCTTCCTCATCTCAGGTCTACGAGATTAATATGATTAGTGTTGCTACTCGAGCGCAGAAAAACAACGAGAAAGCGAAAGATAGCACACCTGCGTCCTCTCTTTCTCCGTCCACCATCCCGATTGCACCACCACCCAAAGTGGTTATTCGTGGACCCGCTTACCCCGTCTCCAATGGAGTTGCCCATCGAGCCATGATCAAACAGCTTCACCAATCACCCGTAAAAATGACACTATATGATCTCATTCAGACTTCTGAATCTCATCGACAAGCTCTCGTGGAAATTCTTCAAGGGATCGAGGTCTTACCTAATGAAACCCTGCCTGTTACCTCCATTCTTACACCCAATCACATTGCTTCTCTCACCAAACAACCCACTGCCCCAACCACTTCTATCTCTGTACAACAAGCTGCTGCAGTCAGTTTCTCCGAAGACGAAATTGTTGACTTTGGTACAGAAGATCCTGACCCTGCTCTTTTCATCTCAGCTTACGTCCGAGACATTCAGGTACGTCGTGTTATGATTGATGGGGGCGCTAGCCTAAACATCATCTCTTCAAAAGCCTTCCAACAAATGAATATCCCTTCTAGCTACATGTGTGCCAATCCCATCATGTTGCGGTCATTCAATGACGCTATTACCTCTACCTTAGGCACCGTGATTCTTAACATTCGTGTAGGACCACGTACTTTACCCGAACTCTTCTATGTCCTTGAGGGAGAGTTTCAATACAATATATTGCTAGGTCGCCCTTGGATCCGGGCTATGGGATGCGTTCCCTCAACCTTACATAGATGCATAAAATTTGAATACGAGGGGAAGTCCTACACCGTAAAAGCTGATCCTCCCCCCTTTAAAACCTACAATATGATATACCGCCCTAATGATGTGCTTGTACCAATCAAGACACCCATTCATTCAACCCAACCATCCTCTTCAAATGTGCCTCAACCATCCACCTCAACCGCACCTATACCTTCAAATGAAACTACAGTCGCAAAAACCACTTCCCTTCCTGCAGCTAATATCCTAACCGCAGACCCCTTAGTAGATGTTTTTCAACGCCTTACACTGGGGGAGTATCACCTATATAACGTTAGTTCTTTCCATACCCCACAGGAGTATGGACAGGTACATGCACATCCTACCTATGGCCGTCGTGTGGGGAAGTAATCCCCTATGGACCACCTCACTGCCGCACTAACCTAACATATGGAGGTGTCGACGCATCTTCCGTTGTCCCTGAGCCACCTCTTGGTGTGGTTCCTTTCCAATCCGATTTTCAATACCTGAAAAATCGTCGTTTCGCCCTCACCTTCTTGACTCGCTGTGCTTGGAAAGGCTTTGGTTTTGGTCTTTATGAACAAGGCCGACATACAATCATCCCCGTAACTACACGTAAGCACAATGATCGTAGTGGCCTCGGATTTCCGGGAACACTTACACCGAAGGAACCTCGTGTCAGTTGTCTTCTAGAAGACAACGACGTCACCCCTACCGAACCATCATCACCCATTTTGCCTTCGTCACCCACAGAGTCGATAGATCCCGAATCTATCCCTCCTAACTTTTTTTTTCATAAATGCTATCTTCCTAGGTCCTCTCACTTATCAACGCGATAATGAGGACCCCTCTTCTATCCCCCTTCTGTATCCAGACATGATTGAAGAGGACTCACCTTCAATTAACGTTGTTGAGTGTCAGGATGATGACTCCATCCTCACTTACCTTGGCGCGGATGACTCTTATATTCAACGTGCCTTACCATCTGAAACTCAAACCATGCTGAACGAATCTACTATAGAAATCAACATCCACATGGAGGAGGATCCTCACATTGTGAAGATCGGACAATCCCTTAACGCATCAGAACAAGTCACCTTTACTACCTTTCTCCGTGCTCGCAACCAAGCTTTCGCTTGGTCCTACGCTGACATGCCAGGAATTGATCCTGACATTGCCGTCCATAACATTACACTGAAACCCGATTCCAAGCCAATTAAATAGAAATTGAGAAAAATGCATCCACGCATTTCCCTCTTGGTCAAAGAGGAGCTTCAACGACTTCTTTCTGTTTCCTTCATCCTGCCTATTGACTATCCTCAATGGATTTCTAACATCGTACCTGTCACTAAAGCGACGGGGGGACTTCGGATATGCACGGATTTCCGAGATCTCAACCTCGCTTGCCCTAAGGATGACTTCCCCCTACCTAGTATTGACCAACTTGTTGATCTCACTGCAGGCCATGAGATGCTCTCTCTCATGGATGGCTTTTCAGGATATAACCAAATTTTGGTTGCCCTGCCGATCAACATAAAACTACCTTCATAACTCCTTGGGGAACCTTCTGTTATCGTGTAATGCCATTTGGCCTTAAGAATGCTGGTGCAACCTATCAGCGGGCTATGACCTACATTTTTCATGACATTATGCACACTATCCTTGAAGATTACGTCGATGATCTTCTTGGCAAATCTAAACATCGCAGTGAACATCTTGATGTTTTAACCATTATTTTTGATCGCCTGTTACAATATTTTGTCCGTCTTCAACCAAAGAAATGTGTCTTTGGTGTCCTTTCGGGAAAACTTCTTGGCTTTATTGTCTCTCTGCATGGCATTGAGGTCGACCCATCTAAAGTCAAAGCTATTCTAGAAATGCCCCCACCTACCAATCTTAAACAATTACGTAGTTTACAAGGTAAGCTCCAATCTATCCGACGTTTCATCTCCCAACTCTCGGATCGATGTCAACCTTTCCATCACCTCCTTAAAAAAGACATTGACTTTCAATGGAGTGATGAATGCCACCAAGCCTTTGAGGCTCTTAAAGCTTATCTCTTGCAGCCACCCGTGCTTATCCCACCCCAGGACGACCGCCCTTTCTATCTTTACCTTTCCGCCACTGACCACGCTGTAGGGGCCATGCTTGCACATCGTGACTCTGAGAATCGAGAACAAGCCATTTATTATATAAGTCGTACTTTGGTGGATTATGAGACTAGGTATACACATGTAGAAAAATTGTGCCTAGCCCTATCATTCGTAGCCACCAAACTCCGACATTACCTTCTGAATCACAAAACTTTCATCATCACCAACACAGACCCCATCCATTACATGTATGCCAAACCTCATCTAAACCAATGCATCGCCAGATGGCTCATGCTCCTCGCCGACCTCGACCTTGAGTTTGTCCACCAGAAATCAATCAAAGAACAAACCATCGCATCAACTTGCATGAAACCCCTTTACCTGGGAACAATTTACCAATTTTACATTCCCCGACGAACTCATCGCCACTCTTTCACTCAGGGAGGAGTCGTATCCAATGACCCTCTTCTTCGATGGATCCAAATGCCAGCGTGGCGGAGGAGCCGGCGTTGTTCTCATTCCTCTCGACGCTGAGCCTATGCCTCTCTCATTCCGACTCGATTTCCCTTGCACTAATAATACAGCGGAATACGAGGCCCTTGTTCTGGGTCTCCAAGTTGCGTTACACTTAGGTATCAAATCTATCAATATTTTTGGTGACTCTCAATTGGTAGTCAATCAAGTTATGGGCATCTACCAATGTAAAAATGAGGAACTTCAAAAGTACAAACACTACGTGGATTCACTTCTAGCCTTATTTACTCGCTATTCTATCCAAACCATTCCCCGCTCCACTAACAAATTTGCGGATACTATGGCTTGCTTAGCCTCACAAATTCCAGCTTCATCAACTGACTCTGACATTTTCATCTTGGTCCAACAACTCTTTGCCCCATTTTATTCCGCCTCGGTTGTTTGTACGATAAATAATGTGTCTGTTAATTCACAGGATACCTGGTATCACCAATTTCACGACTACCTTACAACCTCTGTTCTCCCATCTGACCTTACTAGTACCGGAAAACGCGCGTTTCTTAAACGTGTTTCTCGTTATGTTGTTATGGGGGGACTCCTTTATAAACGTGGCTTTGATGGCATCCTCCTTCGATGTCTCACCGGTGCGGAGGTCACCCATACCATCCAATAAGTCCATGACGGTATTTGTGGCGGACATTTTAGCGGCCTTGCCGTGGCCAAACGAATCCTCCGCCTAGGTTATTATTGGCCTACTCTCAATAACGATTGCTATGAATATGTTAAGCATTGTGTTATGTGTCAACAACATGCCAACCTTCAACATACTCCTAGCCACCCACTACAGGTCGCCCGAGATCTTTGGCCTTTCTCACAATGGGGTTTAGACCTTATTGGTGAGATTCATCCGTCCTCTTCGCAACGTCACCGATGGATTATCACAAAGAACCGAATATTACACAAAATGGGTGGAGGCTATTCCGCTCATTTCAACTAAAAAGAAAAAATTGTAGAGTTCATTAACCACCACATTATCTGCGCTTTTGGCGTTCCTCATCGCCCGATAATGATAATGGAAAATCTTTCAAAAACAAGTTGTTATGGACCTTTGCGATAACTTTGGTATCAAACTCAGCTTCTCATCACCCTACTATCCACAAGTAAATGGACAAGTTGAATCCTCTAATAAAACCCTAACCAAAATCCTCATGAAAGTTGTCAATGAATCCGGAAGAAATTGGCACGATCACATCCCCTTTGCCCTTTGGGCTTATCGTACTCAGCATTCATACCTCCACTAATGCCACACCTTTTTCTTTGGTATATGGTACCAAGGCTGTCCCCCTCTCGAAGTACAAATACCCTCCTTAGAATATCTCTTCAGGGATATTCTCACCAACATGATTTCGCCAAGAGCGGTTAGCCCAATTGGAGCTTCTTGACGAGCGTCGCCTTACAGCTCTCTGATCACCTCCAAATCTATCAAAAACGTATCAAGCGTGCTTATGATAAGTGACTTCATGAGCGTAACTTTAAGGTTGGTGATCTTGTCCTCAAAGAGAATCAACATGTAACCAAACTAGAAAAGAGCAAACGTGGAAAATTTTCTCCTAATTGATTGGGCCTTATATAATCACTCACACTTATCGGATCGTGCACTTATCGTTTAGCTTCGCTTTTTTAATGGTAAACTCCGAGCTCAACCCCTTAATGCCTTACATCTTCGACCATTCTACTTGTTGAATTTAGTTTTATATCACTTCTTATCTACCTCGCGCTCGTCCCTTGAGCCCACTTACCACCACATACACTTTGTTCCCTACACCTCATAATAAAATCAATCTCACATAGTTTGATTCTCACTTCACCTCAAGAATGCCTTCCTTTTAGTCTAGTCCATGACTTCAAAGTATTAAAATAAGCCGTATTCTTATGGGATTTTCTTGAGTCAAACTTCCTATAAAAACTAGATGCTTCACGTCAAAAGGACATCTAGCTATCTACCTTATATATAGACTCAAGCTCCTCGAAGGATAGCTATAGGCCAAACTATTGCTACTATTATATATATAGATTTATCCCCCAAAGGACAAGCATGGCTATGCACTAAAATCATATCTCATACTATAAATAGATCGCTCCTCGAAGGACAACTATACACAAATACCTTTATCGAAGCTTCTCGCATTGATCACTTTGTGAAGACCTCAAGAATAGTACAATCAATATCCTTGTAGACTTCCCGCATCGATCAGTCTATATTCAGTAAAATAAAAGCCTCATTTAAAAGAAATTTTGAGTCATGGACTTGTCTATTTAGGGTAGGTTCTCTTTCGTCAGAACACTCGCTTTGTAACAAGTTCTCTGTACCTCCGTTATATCATCCACCTCACCTCACCATTTGTTTCAACTCAAGGGACGTGACGTACACCCGATATATTGTGATCTTACAACTCTTTTCACCTATTGACTTCTCGTCTATGCACGGTACCTAGGGGTTCAAGCTCGTTCTACGTTATGTGGTTTGTTTAGCTCTTTTTACCTACGGAGCACTCTTTCCTCTTTGCCTCGTATCTAGGATTGTGTGTTGATCTTAATCAGGACATGGTTCCCTTCTACTTGGGTAGGCTAACTTTCGCTTCCCTTATACCTTTTACAACATTACCAATTCGTTACCAACACCCTCAACCTTACCTTACCAATATTAATATCAATATTTTTACCAACCAACCAATTGCCTGAACCGTACCAAATTGCCTAAATTCACCTCTCCCTGGTCCTAAGGGAGAACTACATCGGTCCGAGGCCCTCCTTGCTTTGTACAATGGGCTATGTAGGCAAACCACTTAGGAGACATGGGGTCTCCCAAGGTTAGCTCGACCATCCCCTACCATAACCTATCATGTGTGGTAAATATAAATATTTTTGTATTTCTATTTAATCACATTCCTCTTTATCCTTTTTCAAAACACCAAAAATCACAACGCAAACATTCTTATTATTATCACAACTCAAATTCCTCTTTATCCATTCGTCCATGCCTCGCTGGATGCTTCTAATCGTTCACCATGCTCACCACCCTCTTCAAATATAGCTTGGATTTCTGTCTTCTTGATCTCAGCCCATAATCACGTTACCTGTCTCTTTCCTCCTTATCACTCAAATCTCTCATGCAATTACTTGTCTCAGTCATTAAAATAGCGTCGCATTCGCATATTTAACATCTTGCATGCCTCTCAAAATAAGAACTTCAGTTGCCACCTACGCTTTTCTATTTTTAGAAAAATCTCATTTTGGAATAACCGGTATCGGTTACCTAACCGATATCGGTCTATACTATACCGACATCGGTTAGCTAACCGACGTCGGTCACATACCCACCTTTTTCAAAACATAGTCCTTTTCTTTATTTTTTATCTAATTTTTGGCGCTTAGCCTCTTTTTCCTGCATACCAACACCGATAGCTATAATCTTTTCATCAAATCCACATCTCATTACGATTTCATCCATATCATCTATCCACATTACCAAAACAAACAAATCATCAACAAACGATATCAAAAACCATTAATCTATATACCATTTGGATCCAACTTAACAGCTACATACATACATTTTCATAAAATCAGCGACAAAACATACAACATTTCATAATACAACATGTCAATTAAACTCATCATTTATATCTACATACATCCCATCCACAAAAGACATCAACATCATTAATATATAACACCATGTAAATCCAACTCATCATACATCAAATATCAAAACCATCGACAAAACATTTAACGCATTTTTAAACACAAGATGTGGATCAAAACATTATATCTATATATATATATATATACAAGGTTTCAAATATACAATGTGCCCCGCCTCGGGCCTCTGTGATCTCATAATACAACAAAGCGGCGCCAAGCTTGATGCAATAACCATCAAAAACCTCAACACGGCTCCTATGCCGGTCTCTCATATCAAAATGCACTCGGCTCAAGCTCATGGTATCAATGCACAACCCGTACTTGCTCGCAGCCGGTATAATAAATAAATGAATGAATAAATGAATAATATGTAGGCACGCAGGCCTCTATCAACACAACCGGTTCGCAGACCGGTGCCCATGTCCAATATACAAAAAGTGCAGGGACCCCTCAGCTCTCTCCACCTCCCTCTCGCCCGCTCTGCTGCTGGTCCTCGTCTCTGCCTCTCGCCTCCTGCCTGTGACGGACCCACCAGCTGTGGCTGCACCTCCCTGAGACCTCTGGCTCCGAGAGGTCTCTGCTCTATGTGCCGCATAGGGCTGATAATCAGCCCCGGTACCATCAAGAATATCCTGATAGTATCGGGCCTCCGCTCTAGCCTCCATGTAACGCTCTCGAGCCACCGTAGGTACTGGGGCTGGTCCCCTGACACCTACTACCAAAGCCCGGTGCCCCCGTGCTTACGTGCTTTGGTCGGCTATGTGGTGCGCAGTGCCTTTAGTGTGGTACTGGTACACTGCACTGCACAATGTGCTGGGGTTATGGCTGTACACGCTTCTTGGTGGTGGTACTGCACATACTCGTGCTCAGGGCCGTGGCATTTACACTGCTGGTGGTGGTGCCCGTGCACACATGCTGAGCACAGGGCTAGCTGCCTATAAAACACCTATCATGCACGTGCATGCACAACAGCCTTCCCTGTAATAGCTGCACTGACACCCCGAGAGCTAATCTCGCTCTACCATCACCGCGCCCAGTCCTGGGCGAAGCAGGTACATCTTACCCTCGTTGCTCTCTGACCAGCCCACCAAACCATATATGCTCCCGTACAACCAGATCATCTACAGTGTCATCTGCCGGCCTCTCCGCAACCCAATCTGGATCCACGGGCTGTGGTGCAGGCAGTGGGGCCTCTACATCATCCCTCCGGTACTGAGGGAAGCGAGGGGGCTCATCCTGTCGTAGCCCCATCTGCCTGCGTACCCTCTCCAGGGTATCCTCTCATACTCTCCGGCCTCCGTCCCGCTATCCGTAAAGGTGTCTGGATCCACTACTGGCCTGTCCTCGGGCTCCTCCACGGGGGTGATGACCTCTATATGGTCTCCATACAATATCTACCACTGTCAGGCCCTCTAATAAATGCCTGTAGTAAGTAACGTCTCGCCCTGCAAGCACTGCTCGTGGCTGACCCACGACCCCCAACCACCTCTGAAAGCCGTATCTATATATGACCTATGGCCCTGGCTGCTGGGGTAATCCTACTGGTCTAATGCATATGATGTGCTCATATGCCCAACAGTGAAGCAAAAATGTCGAACAAATCCCAAATCGCCTCATCCGGCGATAGCCCCACAGCTCTCTATATAACTGCACCAGGTATACTGGTGCCCAAGCATAACATGTGTGCTCCTCCACCATCTCATGTAGCACCCCCATCAGCGCCCATGGAAAGCGGCCTCCCTCTGAGTCTGGGAGGGCGAAGCAGGTGATCCCGATCATCATCAACACGGCAAGCCGTGTCTCATGTCGGTGCGCATGGTACATATCCCCATACCCGATACTCACGCTGTGATATGTCAATAAAGCGGCGCATCCCAAAAACCTGTAGGATGCTGTCCATGGCTGTCTCTACATCCACCTGAAAGACTGCCTCTCCATCGATAGGTAATCGAAGGATGCGATACACATCCTCCAATGTGATGGTCATCTCTCCAGTCGGGAGATGGAACACATTGGTCGCCGGATCCCATCTCTCGATGAGGGTAACCATCAAACTATGATCTCTGTCGATCACTCTGTATCGCTTTGGACTCTGCCGAGTCCCACCTCGCATGATGATAGCCTGCAAAGCTGCAGACACATGTGGTCGCATCCGGCTCAACAGTGGGGGCATCCTGTCCCGCATCGTCAGCTGCTGACGTGCCTGCAAAACCTACCCACAACCTTAGCCCTACTCTTTATCACAACATCTACTTTACCCTCTATACCCCCTTTTATCCCCCCGACCACACCCCGACTCTCTAACACACCCCTCTACCCACCTACCTTCTCCTCACCCCGACTCCCTAACACACCCCTCTACCCACCTATCTTCTCCAATATCCCACTCCCTTTTCACACCCAAACAAACAACCCCCACCATACTACCACACAACCAAAACGATACCCAAACAACCAAATCCAACAACCGACACAACCTAAATCATATCAAAACATCCCTATCCCACCCCAATCATACCAAAACACCAACTCAACTCAACCACACAACCCAAACCACGCCCACACACCCAAACCACATAAACAAAAAAAAAAACAAAAACAAAAACAACCAAACCACAAAAACAAAACAAAAAACAAAAAACAAAACCGACGCCGGCCGATATACGACCGACGCCGGTCAAACACAAAGCACCGTGACCTGAAAATTTGCGACCGATGCCGGTCGCTGTATTTACCCGGAGCCGAACCCCCGCACGGCCCCCAACCTACATTTTTTCATTTTTCTCCCTCTCTACCCACCCAAACACCCTAAAAACCTACCCACCCAGCCGCCTCGATAATTTCACCTATCTACCCTCTCCCTTTTTCAAATTATTTCCATTTTCTAATTATTTCCTAAAAACATGTACATTCCTACCCAAACCCCAAATCTAGCTTAATAACATCAAATGAACACAATGCAAGGTTTCAAACTTACCGTGCACGACACACGTCATGGTGGTGGGATGGGTGGTGGTGGTCCAGGCCTGGTCCAGCTCCTCCTGCTCCTCCCCGGGCGTGCCATGGCTCCAAATGTCCTCTTCTGGGTCCTCAACCAATTAACTACTGCCTCCTCCTCACTCGGGCCCACCAATCACCTCACTTCTCCACTCAACTAGTGCCACCTCAGCCAACAAATACACCAATATCAATATTCCACCTCAGACAACTTAATTTGGTTTCCAAATTGACAAAGTGACAATGACCGGCCGTATTTTTCTTTTTATAGGTTTTTAACATAGAACCGATACTGGTCAAATCGTGCCCTAAGGAACCGAAGCGTCGTTATCTAACCGGGTACGGTCATAGATAACCGATATCGGTTTTGTCCTTTTTTACCCAACTTTTTGCCCTTATTCACTACTTTCCCTTTCCCACCACATTGCCTCTTTACCACATCACCTATATGCTCCATTGCTCTTTAGCCATTTTTGACTTCACCGGCCCGACCCAAGGCCGCACCCCAACCATTTGGCCCGACCCAAGGCCTCACCCTAACCATTCGGCCCGACCTTAGGCCGTCACCCAACCATTTGGCCCGACCTAAGGCCGCCACCCTAACAACTTGGCCTGACCCAAGGCCTCAACCTACCTATCCGGCCCGACCCAAGGCCTCACCCTACCCATTTGGCCCGACCCAAGGCCGCAACCCAACAACTTGGCCCGACCCACGGCCGTATCACTTCAATACCTTACCCAACATCAACAACATACACTTTTATCCACCCATCATGTAGCTTTTTGTTCCATCGAGCTCACCTGTTCGTGTTTTAGCATGATTAGGGTCCCTGACTTGCTCTGCCGACCAACTTTGCCTAGACCTCGACCGTGACGTTTATCTCAACCAAACCAACCATTTGGTACTGCCGAACATGCCTAAACGTTCCTGTACCTTACCTGTTATATACCCTGGAGCTACTTCCTATGCCTTGGATACCAGGATTATATCACCCTTGTTTGGATAAACTATCGACCTTTGCCTATGCATTGCTGGTTTGCTCATCAAATCATGTACCCTAGTCGCATTATTGCATTTCAACGTGCGTCTGCTTCCTTGGACCTACCCCACCATCTCACCATCATCTCTACACCATTTACCCTTTATCAACCCTATCCCTGATTTCACGCGATCTCAATCTGTGCTAGATTTGAGGGGGATTACCTATACCCTTAACAGGGGAAACCACTTCATATTATTGTCTCGTGCGCAGCTTTACAAAACAAGCTACACGACAATAAGGGGCTAATGTAGACACCAAATTTGTGTCTTACGACCCCTTGTGACCCGCATCTCATTTCGCAACCTAACCTCATCACCTAAACCTTACACAATTATTTATTAATTACCTTGTAATTGATAAATCCACATCACCTTACCTGCCACCTCATTTTGCCACCTCATCATGACCTAGTCCTAACCCTAAACTAACCTAATTAAGACCTATAACTTGGTCCACACCTACACCCATGACTAATGACCCCTTTCTCGCACCCAAAACCGACCTTCTAGTCACTTGACCAAGCCCGCAACTAATCTCTCGGGAGAAAAGCAGGGAAAGTGGGTGATTTTACTAAAAATAGCCTGCTTTTTCCTAACCGATACCGGTTCCTACTCGACCGCTGTCGGTTACGTAACCGCCATCGGTTCCCTGTAAATGGGCTCCCCAAGCCAAAAACAAAAAAGGAAAGGATTTTGGATCAACAGAGAGCATCAGGAGCGATCAAGAGAATCCGGATCTTTACTTGGCTGAGCAGAGACAAGTGAAGAGACAAGAAGAGTTTGCAGCAAAGGAGATCAAGCCCAAGACTGCAACTAGATACCAGAGCCCTGTGATACTCAGCTGATCATCGGGAGGGAGATATCTCATCTTCTGTGTGTCAGGCCATCCTACCTCAGTTCTGCCTTTGTCATCAGAGTTCTTGGACCTGCATCTTCGTCAATAACTAGTAAGTTACATCTTGCATGTCCTTTTAATAATACTTCTTAGACTTTTGAATCATAGTCCTCACAAATCCATTCCTAGATCCACTACCCAACGTGTCATTGCATCTAACTATCATTCATTTACCTCTCACCATCTCATTACCTAATATCACTCATATACCAGCCTTACCAACAACACCGTTACCCTACGACACAACCACCCCATAAAACAACCAACCTACAGATCCTAGACCATACCGATATCGGTTATCAAAGAACCGGTATCGGTTATTGTGACTCAAAACCAGAAATTAGCCTTTCCCCTACCCGTCTCAACGAAGCAATTTAATTGATATTTTACGTTTTTGGTGTTAATTCATATTAGCAGGGGAACTGACCACCTTCGAAAGGAAGTTTTATATTTCCTGGGCCCAAGGCAGTTCCCTCATTTATCGTCTAATCAAAATCTTGTGGTCTTGTGTTCTTATTTGTAGTAGTCCTTCCAAGACAAAAGGAGTTCTTCGCAGTCCTTTGATCTTTCTCTACGGTACGCGCACACCATCTCGACATTCAACAGGTATTCCTCCTAGCCCTAACCTTATCTGTTTCTAAAAGGAATGAAAGGATAGAAGTAACTCTATTCCCAGAAGCCGAAACATTCCGAGTGAAACAGTACAACCCCGCAATCGACTTGTGCCATCAACCTTCAAATCCACCTCGAAAATATCTAATTAACTTTAAGGTTTTACTTACGTGGAATTAAAATTATACTTTAAGACGCTCCTTTTAGGGTAGTCTTTTCCCAACCCCCAGGTTCCTCATCTTAAAATTGCCTTTTGTATTAAGAACCATTCCACAAAGAGAAGTTTAATAAGATTGAGGTCTCAACAAGGAGATCATTGTTTCACAATAATCTTAATCTACAAAATTGGGTAGTAACCCCAAGTCTTCTCATAAGATTGCAAACTTATCCCTTTTTGGGTTTATTCCAGATCTTTAAAACTGAAATATATCTTAATTATTAGTGTTAAGATATAGTGATTTAAAAACATTCATTACGTTGTCTTGACTTAGATCAAGGTTAGAGAGTAACAGATTACTCTTCCCGTTCAGCTTCTTGAAAGGGTTTATTTTAACCTTAGCTTCTCAAAAATCAGTGATCTAAATTACAATTAGCTTTAAATAGAACATAATAGAACTACTAAACAATCATAAGTATTCAGTCACATAACCTTGCAATGCTTACTTAGATAATCACAAACGTCTCCAAGTTGTACAATAATAACAATGGTCTTAAAATCATTCGAACCGAAGAAGATCAAACCATCAAGATACGAATGCAAACACATAAGTAACAAATACCTCAGTTTATTCATTTCAAAGCTAATCAAATACATTTTATGCATTCAACATATTTGATACAATACTCAACAGCAAAATAACATCTTTCTTCAAGTAGTACATTTAGAGAATCAAGCTGTAATTCATCATAAAACCAAATTAAACAATCTGAACATCATATCAGATCTGCGTGCCTTTACCACTTACGGCAATCATCTGCAAAAATTGTCAACACGGGTCAGTTCGGTGAACTGAGCATGATAAGCACTAATTCTTAAAACAAATGCAATCCACCAATTGTTTTCATCAAACAACCTGTTTAAATGAAATCATTTCTTCACATTGCAAACTTAAATCAGGCTATCCATCCTATATGTTAGAGACTAAGAACATATGAATACAGCCATTCTTAAGACAACAAAATTCCTACAAGATTGTTTCTACAATTTCTCATGGCAGTTAAAACATTCAACAATCCCACAGTCTTAATTCTTTTATCATCCTAACACATTTCAATGGTATTGACAAGTATACCTATTTATACAGCAGCACTCATTTTATACCAGTCTCTCCATACAATAACTCAGTTTATTCTTGTTATGCCCCTACCATAGAGATCGCAAAAGGATGCAAGAAGAAAGCACACAAGTTTTCCTGTCTAGGAGAGAGAGGATTTTTCCTATTCCATTTACCATATATATCAACATATAAATTACAGTCAAGAAGAAAGAAACAGAGTCCATCAGAATCCTAAGTCAATAACATTCTGAACTGTACCGATTAATGCAAATACATTTACGCATGCGACTAAACAGTCGAAATTACAAGAAGAGCTACAGTTCCATCTAATTCCAAATATAAAGGTCACCTGTAGCTACTAAACAATTCGAGAGTTCACGCAACAAGCATTAATAAATAATCCAACTCCAATAGGCTCAATAAAACTTTCCATATTATTCAACAAACATGAAAAATATCCAACGCCATCGCCTGTCATGGCACAGCCAAGAGCTCTTTGTTTCAGTCAAACTTGAAACAAGATCACATTAAAACAATTAACGTTTCCATTTGAAATACAGTGACATTCACGCAGAGTCGAAACACAATATGCACAGCTTCATTCAACTAAGCAAATCCCTACGATTATACAACATGGGTGTAAATTAGAAGTCGTTTTCAAGAAATAATAACCTCAACAAGATCTTCATAAAAGTCATCATCATTTCATTATTTTCAAAAAAGTTTCATCCAAGCCGAGATAATACGAATACAGCAAGGACTCATACAGAGTCGAGTTTAAAAAGTAAACACAACGTGGACTAGATCAGTAGTCGAATTCATACGAAAACATTCAAGGTTTCCAACTAATTCAACACCAACAGTCTTCACAACTAAACTTCTACAGAAGTCTAAATACAAGATACATATTAAGGACTCCAACAGAGCCAATATCAATAAGTATTCACAACCAAGCTTATACAGAAGTCGAAACACTTTAGTTACATATCCAGGACTCCAACTGAGTCAATAACCACAGTATTCACAACTGAGCTTTATACAGAAGAGAAAAACATAATATACGCTTCAAGGATTCAAAAGGAGTCGAACCCATGTAGTATTCTTCAAATAAACTTCTACAGAAGTAGAAAGATACAAGATACATATTAAATTCAAGAATTCCAACTATATCAATAACATACAGTATTCATGACTGAACTCCTACAGAAGTAGAAACATATGTTACTTTTCAAGGACTCAAAAAGGAATCGAACCCATATAGTATTCTCGATTAAACTTCTACAGAAGTTAAAAATACTATCTATTCAAGGATTCCAACAATATCCAAAAACATATAGCATTCACGACTAAACTTCTACAGAAGCCAAAACATACTATCATTTCAAGAATTCCAACAGTATCAGTCTCAACAAGTGTAAACAGCAAGGCTTCTACAGAAGTTGATATCAACCAAGAAAACTTTTCATGGACTCCAACAGAGTCTGTTTCTTACATTACCCTTGCAAGCATTTCTACGAAATCTAACCGAAATGCAAAACACAGCAAGATAATTCAACTGAACGAAACAAAATGTACACCCAGCAAGGGTTCAACTGAATAATCGAACCAGCATGAAGATACAACAAACTAATTCATACAATGCTACCATAAAAACCAACTGGACCAAAAATCATCTGAACAGAGTTGTTCTAATGAAATCATTTGAAGGAAAGCAAGATTTTTAAAAGTTAGGGCCTAACTGTTTCGCATGGAATGTTTCGGCTCTGCAGAATAGACTTGCTTCTATCCTATCATTCCTTCAAGAAACAAATAAGGGTTAGGGCTAGGAGGAATACCTGTTGAATGTTGAGATGGTGTGCGCGTACCGTAGAGAGAGATCAGATCGACTGCGAAGAACTCCTTTTTGTCTTGGAAGGACTACCTGCAAGTAAGAATACAAGACCACAAGATTTTAATTAGACAACAAATGAGGGATCTGCCTTAGGCCCAGGAAATATAAAAACTTCCTTTCGAAGGTGGTCAGTTCCCCTTTTAATACGATTTAACACAAATGATAATATAGAAAGCTATTGCAAAATCACGATTTAGGTATCTCATTACAAAGCAATAGAAACTAAACTATCAATAATAAAGCGTCACGTTGTTTGTTCGATTCTTGATGCTTGATACGTTCAAAGTTGAGTTATAGGGATAAACCAGGCTGGATTTGGGGTTGTTAGGTGGCAAATAGGTGAGCAAAAGGGTTTTGGGGTATAAGTCACAGTGACCGATGGCGGTCACTGAGTAACCGACCACGGTTAGAGAACCGCTGCCGGTATAGGATAATCGACACCGGTAGGGTCAGTGATCTAGGTGCTTCTGGGTAGAGATTGGTTGCAAGGTGATTGTGGGGTTATTGAGATTGGGGGATGGCTGAGGGGAATGATGGGAGGATAGGGAAGACTCAGAGTGTGGTAAAATGGCCTTCTGGGCAATATCAGGGTGTGTGGGTGAAGGTTAAGTGCAGTAGTGGCTGGTAGTAGATCTAGGAATAAACTTATGATTACTATTAATCAACAGGCTCAAGAAAATGGTGCTTAGAAACATATAACATACTACTTACTTGCCCCTGATGTAGATGCAAGTTTCAGGACTGTGATGATGAAGACAGGACCCAAGTTGGATGCAGTTTCCTCTTCTGATGCTCGGATGAGTGTTACTGGGCTCTGGTTATTCAGTTGCAGTCTTGGGCTTGATGTCCTTCTCTGCAATCTCTTCTTGTTTCTTCACTTGTCTCTGCTCGGCCAAGCAAAATCTGGATTCTTTCAATGATTTCTCCATCTCTCCCATCAAATGAAAATCCGATCCTTTGTTTTTGGTTGGAAGTGGTCATTACGGAACCGATGGCGATTCTGCAACCGACGGCGGTCGAGTAGGAACCGGTATCGGTCCGGTCAAAGCGGGCTATTTTTGGTAAAATAGCCAGCTTTCCCTCCTTTTCTTCCGAGGGATTGGTAGCGGGCTTGGTCAAGTCATTATGAAGTTGGTTTTAGGTGCGGATGAGGAGTAATTAGTCATAGGTGTGGAATTGGACCAAGTTATAGGTCTTAATTAGGTTAGTTTAGGGTTAAGACTAGGTCATGATGAGGTGGCAACATGAGGTGGCAGGTATGGTGATGTGGATTTATTAATTATAAGGTAATTAATAAATAATTGTGTAAGGTTTAGGTGGTGAGGTTAGGTTGCGAAATGCGATGTGGGTCACAAGGGGTCGTAAGACACAAATTTGGTGTCTACATTAGCCCCTTATTGTCGTGTAGTTTGTTTTGTAAAGCTGCACGGACAATAATAAGAAGTGGTTACTCCTGTTAAGGGTATAGGTAATCCCCCTCAAATCTATCACAGATTGAGGTAGCGTGAAATCAGGGATAGGGTTGATAAAGGGTAAATGGTGTAGAGATGATGGTGAGAGGGTGGGGTAGGTCCAAGGAAGCAGACGCACGTTAAAATGCAATAGTGCGACTAGGGTACATGATTTGACGAGCAAACCAGCAATGCATAGGCAAAGGTCGATAGTTTATCCAAACAAGGGTGATATAATCCTGGTATCCAAGGCATAGGAAGTAGCTCCAGGGTATATAATAGGTAAGGTACAGGAACATTTAGGCATGTTCGGCAGTACCAAATGGTTGGTTTGGTTGAGATAAACGTCACGGTCTAGGTCTTAGGCAAAGTTGGTCGACAGATCAAGTCAAGGACCCTAATCATGCTAAAACACGAACAGGTGCGCTGGATTGAACAAAAGGCTACTGGGTGGATAAAAGTGTATGTTGTTGATGTTGGGTGAAGTAGTTAAGTGGTACGGCCTTGGGTCGGGCTAATTGATGAGTGAGGGCCGTGGGTCGGGCCAAGTTGTTGGGTTGCGGCCGTGGGTCGGGCCAAATGGTTGGGGTGAGGCCTTGGGTCGGGCCAAGTTGTTGGGTTGCGGCCTTGGGTCGGGCCAAATGGTTGGGGTGAGGCCTTGGGTCGGCCGGATGGTTTGGTTGCGGCCTTGGGTCGGGCCAAATGGTTGGGTTGCGCCTTGGGTCGGGCCAAATAGTTGGGGTGAGGCCTTTGGTCGCGCCAGATGGGTAGGTTACGGCCTTGGGTCGGGCCGGTTAGGTAGGTTACGGCCTTGGGTCAGGCCAAATGGTTGGGGTGAGGCCTTGGGTCGGGCCAAGTTGTTGGGTTGCGGCCTTGGGTCGGGCCAAATGGTTGGGGTGAGGCCTTGGGTCGGGCCGGATGGTTTGGTTGCGGCCTTGGGTCGGGCCAAATGGTTGGGTTGCGGCCTTGGGTCGGGCCAAATAGTTGGGGTGAGGCCTTGGGTCGGGCCGGATGGGTAGGTTACGGCCTTGGGTCGGGCCGGTTGGGTAGGTTACGGCCTTGGGTCAGGCCAAATGGTTAGGGTGAGGCCTTGGGTCGGGCCAAGTTGTTGGGTTGCGGCCGTGGGTCGGGCCAAATGGTTAGAATGTTTGCAGCAAAGGTTGATATAGGCGATGTGGGTGAAAAAGGGCAAATAGTAAATAAGGGCAGAAATTGGGGGAAATTTGGAATAAAACCGATGTCGATTCTATATGACCGATATCGGTTATGGTACCGATACCGGTTCCTTAGGGCACAATAAAACCGATATCGGTTATGGGCGAAAAACCTATAAAAAGAAAAATACGGCCTGTCATTGTCACTTTTGCAATTTGGAAATCTATTTGAGTTGTCTGACGTGGAGAGTTAAGATTGGAGCATTAGTTGCGTGAGGTGGCGCTATTTGACTGGAGGAGGTAGTTGTTAGTGGGCCCGAGTGAAGAGGAGGCAGCAGTTGATTGGTGGAGGACCCAGAAGAGGACATTTGGAGCCATGGCACAACCAGGAGGAGTAGGAGGGGCTGGACCAGCTGGACCACCACCACCCATCCCTCCACAACGACGTGTCATCGTACGGGTAGGTTCGAAACCCCTCATTGTGTGTATTTTATTGCATTATGCTATATTTGGGGTTTGGGTAGGAATGTACATTTTTTAGGAAATAATTAGAAAATGGAAATGATTTGAAAAAGAGAGAGGGTAGATAGGTGAAATAAGCCAAGGCGGCTGGGTGGGTAGGTTTTTAGGGTATTTGGGTGGGTAAATTGGTAAAAAATGAAAAAATGTAGGTGGGGGGGCCGCGCGGGGTTCGGCTCCGGGAAGTTACAGCGACCGATATCGGTCGCAAAATTTCAGGGGTAGGGTGTTTTGTGTTGGACCGGCGTCGGTCGGTCGTGGACCGGCGTCGGTGGGAAGGGGACCGCGGTCGGTTATGGGTGACCGCTACCGGTCCTTAGTGATTTTTAGCTATTTTTGTTGGTTTAGGTTATGTTGTTGTTTTTGAGTTTTTGGTAGTGATTTGGGTATGGTTTGGGTTGGGGTGGGGGTGTTGTGGTATTGTTTGGGTGTTTCAGTATAGGTGCGGTCCTGACTTAGGTTTATGTCAATTTGTTGGTGTGGGTTGTGATTTTGTTTTTGAGTTTTTGGATGTGGTTTGGGTATTTGGGCATGGTGTAGGGTGTTTGAGTATGGTTTGGGTTGTGTTGTTGTTTTAAGTTTTTAGATGTGGTTAAGGTATTTGGGCGTAGACGTGTGGTATGGAGTCGGGTTGTGGTCGGGGGGATAAAAAAAAGGGGGTATAGAGGGTATAAGTAGATGTTGTGATAAAGAGTAGGGCTAATACTGTGGGTTGGTTTTGTAGGCACGTCGGCCTGATGATGATGCGGGCAGATGTTCCCGCTTATTGGTACGGATGCGGCCACACGTATCCGCAGCACACTGGGGTATCATGCGCGAGGTGGGACTCGGCGGAGTCCAGCGGTACAGAGCGATCGATAGGGATCATAGTTTGATGGTCGCCCTCATCGAGAGATGGGATCCGGCGACCAATGTGTTCCATCTCCCGACTGGGGAGATGACTATCACATTGGAGGATGTGTATCGTATCCTTCGACTGCCGATTGAGGGAGAGGCAGTCTTTCAGGTGGACGCAGAGACTGCCATGGACAGCATCCTACAGGTTTTTGGGGATGCAGCCGCGCTATTGACGTATCACAGCGCGAGCATCGGGTATGGGGATATGTACCGTGCGCATCGCCATGAGACACGGCTTGCCATGTTGATGATGATCGGGATCACCTGCTTTGCCCTCCCGGACTCAGAGGGAGGCCGCTTTCCATGGGTGCTGATGGGGGTTCTACACGAGATGGTGGAGGAGCACACCTGTTATGCTTGGGCACCAGTATACCTGGTACAGTTGTATCGAGAGCTGTGGGGCTATCGCCGGATGAGGCGATTCGGGATTTGTTCGACATTTTTGCTGCATTGTTGGGCATATGAGCACATCATATGCCTTAGACCCGAGGGGCTGCCCTGAAGCCCGTGAGCCACAGTCATATATAGATACGGCTTTCAGAGGTGGTTGGGGGTCATGGGCCAGCCACGAGCAGTGCTTGCAGGGCGGGACGTCGCTTATTACAGGCATTTATTAGAGGGCCTGACAGTGGCAGATATCGTATGGAGACCTTACAGAGGTCATCACCCGTGCAGAGGAGCCCGATTACAGTTGCGCTTGATCCAGTACACTTTCTGGATAGCAGGACGGAGGCCGGGAGAGTATGAGAGGATACCCCTAGAGAGGGTACGCAGGCAGATGGGGCTGCGACAGGACGAGCCACCTCCCTTCCCTCAGTACCGGAGGGATGATGTAGAGGCTCCACTACCTGCACCACAGCCCTTGGACCCAGATTGGGTTGCTGAGAGGCCAGCAGATGACACTGTAGATGATGCTGGTTATACGGGAGCATATATGGTTTGGTGAAATGGTGAGTCGAGAGAGCAGCCGAGGATAAGACAGCTGCATGCAGCAGACTTAGGGCAGTGGCAGAGAGCGAGATCACTCGGGGGCGAGTATAGTTATTACAGGGGCAGCTTCTTGCTGATGTACAGCACATATAGGTGTTTTATAGGGTAGCTAGCCCAGCTCGTGCGGTACAGTGCACGAGTACCACCACCGCTGCAATGCACCCACAGCCCAGAGCACAGTGCAGTACCACCACCAATAGCGGCACACCACGGCCCAGCACGTGCACAGGTACCACTACTAAATAGCGTGCCACCACAAAACTGGCAATCATACAGTACCACCACCACCAATGGCACCAAGCACAGCACGGGGGCACTTTGTAGTAGGTGTCGAGGACCAGCCCCAAGCACTACGATGGCTCGAGAGCGCTTACATGGAGGCTAGAACAGGCCCGATACTATCATGATATTCTTGATGGTACCGGGCTGATTATCACCCTATGCGGCACATAGAGCAGAGAGACCTCTGAGCCGAGGTCTCAGGAGGTGCAGCCATACGGCTGTGGGTCCATCACAGCGGGAGGTGAGAGGTAGGACAGGGACCAGCAGGCAGACAGGCAGAGGGAGGTGGAGAGAGCTGAGGGGTCCCTGCACATTTTGTATATTGGACATGGGCACCGGTCTGCGAACCGGTTGTGTTGATAGAGGCCTGCGTGCCTATTTATTCATTTATTCATTCATTTATTTATTATACCGGCCTGCGAGCCGAGTATGTTTTTGATATGAGAGACCGGCCTGCGAGCCGAGTTGAGTTTATTGACGGTTATTGCGGCCTGCGTGCCGGCTTTGTTATATTATGAGATTACGGAGGCCCCGATGCAGGGCACATTGTATTTTTGAAACTTTGTATATATATAGATATGATGTTTTGACCCACATGCTGTGCGTAAAAAGCGTTAAATGTTTTGTCGATGGTTTGTGATATGTGATATATGATGAGTTTGATTGACATGGTGTTATATATGAATGATGTTGATGTCTTTTGTTGATGGGATGTATATAGATATAAATGATGAGTTTAATTGACATGTTATATTATGAAATGTTGTATGTTTGGTCGCTGGTGTGTGAATATTAAATGGTTGTAGCTGTTGATTTGGATCCAAATGGTGTATAGAGTAATGGTTTTTGATATTGGTTATTGATGGCTTGTTTGTTTTGTAATATAGAGAAATGATGTTAATGAAATTGTAATGAGATGTGGATTTAATGAAAAATATGGATAATGGTGTTGTTTGGGATGGGAAAAAGGGACGGCACCACAAAAGTATTTCCAAAAAGTGAAGAGACGACTTAGGTTTAAGCAACAACAAGAACTTGGAAAATATCGGTTATGTAACCGATGTCGGTAGATATATGACAAATTATTTCCTCCGATTCGGTTATGCTTCTAGATCTTTTCCTAAAAATAGAACCTGCTGGTTGGACTTAAGTTCTTATTTTTAGAGCCATGCAAGAGTTAAATACGTGAACGCGGCTTTTTGACGACCGAGACAGGGTATAATCTGTGCATGAGAGATTTGAGTGAGAAGGAGAAAAGAGACAGGAAAGTGAATGTGATCTAAGATTGAAAGGAAGAAAGGCAAATTTGAAAAGGGTGGTGATCATGGCGAAACAAAAAGCATCCAATTTGCATGAGACGAGGGGGAAGACATCATTCCGCCCAATTGCTGTCATCCAGAATAAATTGTTTGGTTGTAATTTGATTCTTGTGATTATGCCAGATAGTATGAAAGAAGTGTAAGTGGGTAAAGATTAGAAGAAAGGTGATAGGAAAGGGTTGGGGATGGTATGAGTCAGCATCTGGGCGGGTAAATAGGGTGGGCATGTATGTTTTAGGTAGAAATAGGAAATTAAACCATCCCTCATTTAATATCGAAGGTGTATGGTTGAAGGATAGGTATATTTCATTTTCAGAAAGGACCAGAAAATTATAATTTCAGTATTGGCAAAATGTTTTGTGTTGGACCGGCGTCGGTGGGAAGGGGACCGCGGTCGGTTATAGGTGACCTCACCGGTTCTTAGTGATTTTTAGCTATTTTTGTTGGTTTAGGTTATGTTGTTGTTTTTGAGTTTTGGTAGTGATTTGGGTATGGTGTGGGTTGGGGTGGGGGTGTTGTGGTATTGTTTGGGTGGTTAAGATAGGTGCGGTCTGACTTAGGTTTATGTCAATTTGTTGGTGTGGGTTGTGATTTTGTTTTTGAGTTTTTGGATGTGGTTTGGGTATTTGGGCATGGTGTAGGGTGTTTGAGTATGGTTTGGGTTGTGTTGTTGTTTTAAGTTTTTAGATGTGGTTAAGGTATTTGGGCGTAGCGTGTGGTATGGAGTCGGGTTGTGGTCGGAGGGATAAAAAAACCTTATTGGTATAGAGGGTATAAGTAGATGTTGTGATAAAGAATAGGGCTCATCTCCCATCTGTGGGTTGGTTTTAGGCACGTCGGTCCATACGACATCGGACATACCTTGCCCCCGATTGTTCGTACGGATGCGGCCACACGTATCTGCAGCACAATGGGGTATCATGCGCGAGGTGGGTCTCGGCAGAGTCCAGCGGTACAAAGTGATCGATAAGGATCATAGTTTGATGGTCGCCCTCATCGAGAGATGGGATTCGCGACCAATGTGTTCCATCTCCCGACCGGAGATGACTATCACATTCGAGATGTGTCCATATCCTTCCACATGTGTCTTTGATTTAGGGAGTAGGCAGCTTTTCAGTGGAAATGATATCTAATTACCATAATAGCAAGATCCTTTAGGTTTTTAGGGATGCATATGCGCTTTATTGATGTATCACGGCACGTACGAGCATCGTTGTATCCGGATATGTACTCATGCGATGCCAAGACACAAGGTGAATGTCGATGATGATCGGGATCACCCGCTTTACCCTCCCGGACTCGAGATGGAGCCGCTTTCCACGGCGCCGATGGGGACCACACGAGATGGTGGAGGAGCACACTTTTATGCTTGGGCACCAAGATACTTCACGCTGCAGCTTGTATCGACGAGAATCGTGGGCTATCGGCTGATGAGGCGATTCGGGATTTGTTCGACGTTTTGCTGCATTGTTGGGCATATGAGCACATCATATGCCTTAGACCATAGGGCTGCCCCCAAAGAAATGTGGCTACAGTCATATATAGATACGGCTTTCGAGAAAGTGGTTGTGGAGCGTGGGCCATTCCACGAGCATTGCTTGCGGCGGGACATCGCTTATTGAAAGGATTTATTAGAGGGCATCTCTCGATTTTGCCAAGGAATCGAATGGAGACCTTACAGAGGTCATCACCCGCTTATCAATGAAGAGATCCATAGCTGATTGCGCTTGATCCAAGACACCTTCGGATACCGCTTCTTCAGGCCAGAGGGTTATCAAAGAGGATACCCCTGAGAAGATTTGCAGAGGAGGATGATGAGCCACCTTCCTTCCCTCGCACACTAGGGATGATGTGTAGGCTCCACCCATCTCCACCACGATGAAGTCACCCGCATGATGATTGGATTCATCTCCTCGAGGCCAGCGAGATGACACTTGTAGATGATGTCTTTGGTTATACGGGAGCATATATGGTTTGGTGGGCTGGTCGAGAGAGCGAGGATAAGCCAACCTACACAAACTCTCTTAGCGCGATTTTGCAGTTCGAGTGAATCATACCTCGGGCCTTGCACACAGGGCTTATTACAGGCTTATCCACAAACTCTGCCTTCTTAAGTACCCGATAGGTGTTTCTACAGGGTAGCTGCCCCTTTGATGCTCGCTCTCAGCCACGAGCACCACCACCACCCCCGCCACGCCCACCCCGAGCACGTGCACAGCTACCACCACTAAGCAGCTCACGCTTCTCCCAGCATTCTATTCCTCCGCATGCTGTACCACCACCACTAGCGGCACCTCTAAACGAGTCACTAGGGGCACTTTGCGGTAGTAGGTGTTAGGGGACCAGCTCCAGACCTCCGTGGGGCTCGAGAGCATTACATGGAGGCTAGAGTGGAGGCCCGATACTATCACGATATTCATTAGATGTGCAGGGCTGATTATCAGCCCTATGTGGCACATGGAGCGAGAACCTCTGGAGCCGGAGGTCTCAGGGAGGTGCAGCCACATCCGGTGGGTCCATCACGAGGTAGAGGCGAGAGGTAGGACAAAACCAAAGCAAAAAGCATGGAGGGAGGTGGAGAGAGCCGAGGGTCCCCTGCACATTTTGATATTACATGGGCACCCTCCTCTAGAACCGCCTTGGTTGAAGAGCTGCGACCTATTTATTCATTTATTCATTCATTTATTTATTATACCAACCTTTAGGGCCATCGAGTCAGTTTGATACCGGGTCATGCCAAGCCGAGTGTTTTTGATATCTAGAGACCGTCCTCATGAGCGAGTTGGGGCAGTTTATGATAAAGAGAGCGGAACCATTGAGTGCTCGGCTTTATATTATGAGATTACTGAGGACCCGATGTAGGCATTGTATTTTGAAACTTTGTATATATATAGATATGATGTTTTGACCCACATGCTGTGCGTAAAAAGCGTTAAATGTTTTGTCGATGGTTTGTGATATGTGATATATGATGAGTTTGATTGACATGGTGTTATATATGAATGATGTTGATGTCTTTTGTTGATGGGATGTATATAGATATAAATGATGAGTTTAATTGACATGTTATATTATGAAAATTTTAATGTTTGGTCGCTGGTGTGTGAATATTAAATGGTTGTAGCTGTTGATTTGGATCCAAATGGTGTATAGAGTAATGGTTTTTGATATTGGTTATTGATGGCTTGTTTGTTTTGTAATATAGAGAAATGATGTTAATGAAATTGTAATGAGATGTGGATTTAATGAAAAATATGGATAATGGTGTTGTTCATGCAGGAAAAAGGGACGGGCGCCACAAAAATTTCCAAAAATGAAGAGACGACTTAGGTTTAAGCAACAAGGGGTAACTTGACCGATATCGGTTATGTAACCGATGTCGGTAGATATATGACCGGTATCGGTTAAGTAACCGATATCGGTTATGCAAGAATTGTTTTCCTAAAAATAGAACTGCTGGGTTGGCAACTTAAGTTCTTATTTTTAGAGCCATGCAAGAAGTTAAATACGTGAACGTGACGCTTTTTGACGACTGAGACAGGGAATTGCATGAGAGATTTGAGTGAGAAGGAGAAAAGAGACAGGGAAAGTGAATGTGATCTAAGATTCGTATGAAGCGAAAGGAAAATTTAAAAGGGGTGGTGATCATGGCAGAACAAGGAGAAGCATCCAATAGGCAGGGACGAGGGGGAAGACATGTTCCGCCCCAAGCTGCTGCATCCGGAGAGGTAAATTGTTTGGTTGTAATTTGATTCTTGCATGTGTTTGTAGATAGTATGAAAGAAGTGTAAGTGGGTAAAGATTAGAAAGAAAGGTGATAGGAAGGGTTGGGGATGGTATGAGTGCTACGGGGTAGGTAAATAGGGTGGGCATGTATGTTTTTAGGTAGAAATAGGAGTAAACGGGCTTCATAAATATCGAAGGTGTATGGTTGAAGCAGGGTAGGTATATTTTGACAGTGACCGGTATCGTTTATAAGTAACTGGTATCGGTTAACCAACCGGTATCGGTTATGCATAACCGCTATCGGTTACTGTAAGGGTTTCCAGATTTTGAGAAAAAACCCGTAGAGATTTGTTCTTTTGAGTAATTATGTGTCGTTTTGATGTATGCAGGTAGAAGCAAGGTTAAGGATGAATGATACTGTGCCAGCGTTGTTGTCACGAATCCGAGCGGATGTAACACCAGCTGAATGGGCTTTGATAAATCGGTTGGGGTTAAGTGGAATCCGCTATTATTCAAGAATCACGTGTAACCATGCTATGTTGCAGGCGTTGATTGAGAGATGGAATCCAGAAAAGAATACCTTCTATCTACCAACAGGGGAGATGACAGTGACTTTGGAAGATGTGTTCCGTATTTTGAGACTCCCAATGATAGGAAAAACAGTGTATCAAGCATTGCCAGCAAGGGCGGGCAGCGATAATAGCAGTATTTGGGTCAGCTGCACGAGATTTGACACAGCGAGGTTTATCATTTACGTATGGTACAATGTATGCAACACATCCTGAGGAAACAAGGTTGGCCGTGCTATTAATGATAGCAGTGGGGTATTATGCATTGCCGAGGGTGGAAGGTGGAAGATTTCCCAAAGCATTGATGAGTGTTATTTGGGAAATGATAGAAATGAGCGTGACATTCGCATGGGCACCCGCCTATCTGGCAGAGTTATATAGGGGTTTATGGGCATGCAAGCGAAAACACAGGACGACACTGGATTGTTCGTACTTATTACATTGTTGGGCCTATGAGCATATTGTTTGTGTACGTCCAATAGGCCGACCCATTGAGTCGGGAGAGACAGGAGTGCAAAGGTTGGGATTCAGACGATGGGTCCAGACAGAACAAGAAGCGAGATCCCAGGCCGTGATAGATGACATCGAGTATTATAGACAGGTATGGGAAATGGTGACAGTTGCGGATATTTGTTGGAGGCCGTACGGGAACTATATGGTGACAGAGCACATAGCTGAGGAGTTGAGGGGTGTAGAGCGATTGAGGTGGATCGCAGGGCATAGGCCGGGTGAGTACGAGAGGATTCCTCTAGATCACGTGCGGCGACAATTTGGGTTCATTCAGGATATTCCTATGACATATAGACCATACATGAGGATCGACGCCGAGGCAGCATTCTCACCTCCCCGGCCGACACCTCCAGAAGGGCCAGAAGAGATAGCAGCCGATCGTAGGGTTATGGATGCGGGAATGACAGAGGCCTATAGAGTATGGTGGGTAGCAGAGCTGCGAGGTGCACGTGAGTGCCCTGACATAGCTATGATTACAGCAGAGAGAGATCGTCTACAGGATTTGGCTCACCAGCTTCAAACACAGGTGAATGAGACAATGGGAATGTTAGATGCTTCACAGCTACGAGTGGAGAGACTGGAGGCAAGATTCCTCCACGCGAGAGGATGTATTCGTATGTTACAGGAGATGTTGGCGGATCAATGGGAGGAACCAATGGCAGTGGCACCTTTGAGGATGGAGAGGCCAGCTGAGAGGCATCGACGATCGCGATCACCACCTGATTCGGGAGGAGGTGCAAGAGTCTAAGTGGATTTTATAGAATATAAGAATAAATAAGGATGCCGACTCGCGAGTCGATGATAGAGAAGATGTATTTGGTTAACATCTAAAATAAAACTAAATATGTATGTTCTTTTGAGTGATGATAAGAATAAGAATGGTTGTGTTTTAAATGTTGTTTTTGTTTGTTTTGAAAAAGGATAAAGATGAACATTGGCGAATAGAAATACACAAAAAATATTTATATTGACAACACATGATAAGGTATGGTAGGGGATGGTCGAGCTAACCTTGGGAGACTCCATGTCTCCTAAGTGCTGCCTACATAGCCCATTACACAAAGCAAGGAAGGGCCTCGACGATGTAGTTCTCCCTTAGGAGCAGGGAGAGGTGAATTCAGGCAATTTGGTTGTGGTTAGGCAATTTTGTTGGTTAGTAAAAATTTGATGTTGGTAGGGTAATGTTGTTGGTGTAGGTATGGGTGAAGTGAAAGTTAGCATACCCAAGTAGTAGGGAATCATGTCCTGATTAAGGTCAACACACAATCCTAGAGCCGAGCAAAAGAGGCAAGAGTGTCCCGTAATTGAGAAGAGCTAAACAAACCACATATTAATGTAGGATGAGCTTGAATCCCTAGGTACCTTGCATAGGCGAGAAGTCGATAGGTGAAAAGAGTGGTATAATCACAATATATCGGATATACGTCACGTCCCTTGAGTTTTGTTGTTTTGACAAATGGTGAGGTGAGGTGGTTGATGTGGGTGAGGGTGCAGAGAACTTATTATAAGATGATGATTCTGACAAAAGAAAACCAAACCTAAATAGACAAGTCCATGACTCAAAAGTGCTTTGACGTACTTGCTTTTTTTTTTAATTTTTCTCGGATATAGACGATCGATGCGGATGTCTACATGGGATATGTATTTTGTTGTTCTTGAGGTCTTCACAAAGCTGATCAATGCGAGAAGCTTCGATAAGGCTACTGTGTATAATTGTCCTTCAATGGAGCATCTATTTATAGTAGTAGAGATGCAAAGTTTATGTATAGCCGTCCCTTCTGGGGAGCAGCCTATATATAATAAGAGCAATAGTTTGGCATATAGCCGTGTCCTTCAAGGGAGCGATCTATTGTATAAGTTAGAGGTCTAGATGTCCGTTGGGCATGAAGCATCTAGTTTTTTTTTTTTTTTTAAGAAGTTTGACTCAAGAAAAATCCCATAAGTGTGTAATTAAGAGTGTGTCATTTTGATACTTTGAAGTCATGGACTAGACTAAAAAGGGGAAGGCATCTTTTAAGGGGAGGTGATAATCAAACCATGTGAGCTTGATTGGATTTTGAGATATAAGAAACAAAGTGTATGCGGTGGGAAATGAGCTCAAGGGATGAGCGTAAGGTAGATAAGTAGTGATATAACACTAATTTCAACAAAAGAGAATGGTCAAAGATGCAAGGCATTAAGGGGCTCAGGCTCAGGTTTACCATTAAGTGAAGCTAAATGATAAGTGCCTGATCCGTAAGTGTGAGTGATAATGTAAGGCCCAATCCAATTAGGAGTAAATTTTCCACGTTTACTCTTTTCTAGTTTGGTTACATGTTGATTCTCTTTGAGGACAAGATCGCCAACCTTAAAAGTATGCTCATGAAGCCGTTTATCATAAGCACGCTTGATGCGTTTTTGGTAGATTTGAAGGTGATCAAGAGCCGTAAGACGACGCTCGTCAAGAAGCTCTAATTGGGCTAACCGCTCTTGGCGGAAATCATCGTTGGTGAGAATATCCTGAAGAGATATTCTGAGGGAGGGTATTTGTACTTCGAGAGGCAAGACAGCCTCGGTACCATATACCAAAGAAAATGGTGTGGCATTAGTGGAGGTACGAATGCTTAGTACGATAAGCCCAAAGGGCAAAGGGAATGTGATCATGCCAGTTTCTTCCGGACTCATTGACAACTTTCATGAGGATTTTGGTTAGGGTTTTATTAGAAGATTCAGCCTGACCATTGGCCTGTGGATAGTAAGGCGATGAGAAACTAATTTTGATACCAAAGTTGTCACAAAGGTCTTGTAACAACTTATTTTTAAAATATTTACCATTATCTGTTATTAGGCGATGAGGAATACCAAAACGACAGATAATGTGATGGTTAACGAATTCGACAATTTTTTCTTTTTTGATTGAAATGAGTGGAATGGCCTCCACCCATTTTGTGTAATATTCGGTTGCTGTGATTATCCAATGGTGACGTTGTGAAGAGGTGGGTGAATCTCACCAATAAGGTCTAAACCCCATTATGAGAAAGGCCAAAGATCTCGTGCGACCTGTAGCGGATGGCTAGGAGTATGTTGAAGGTTGGCATGTTGTTGACACATAACACAACGCTTAACATATTCATAGCAGTCGTTATTAAGAGTAGGCCAATAATAACCTAGGCGAAGGATTCGTTTAGCCACGGCAAGGCCACTAAAATGTCCACCACAAATCCCATCATGGACTTGTTGGATGGTATAGGTGACCTCCGCGCCGGTTAGACAGCGAAGGAGGATGCCATCAAAGCCACGTTTATAGAGGAGTCCCCCCATGACAACATAATGAGAAACACTTTTAAGAAAAGCACGTTTGCCGTTACTAGAAAGGTCAGGTGGGAGAACAGAGGTTGTAAGGTAGTCGTGAAATTGGTGGTACCAGGTATCCTGTGAATTAGTAGACACAGTATTTATCATACAAACTACCGGGGCTGAGTAGGATGGGGCAAAAAGTTGTTGGACCAAGACGAATATGTCAGAGTCAGTTGGTGCGGCAGGAATTTGCGAGGCTAAGCAAGCCATAGTATCCACAAATTTGTTAGTGGAGCGGGGAATGGTCTGGATAGAATAATGAGTAAATGAGGTCAAAAGTGAATCCACGTAATGTTTGTACTTTTGAAGTTCCTCATTCTTACATTGGTAGATGCCCATAACTTGATTGACTACCAATTAAGAGTCACCAAAAATATTAATAGATTTGACACCTAAGTGTAACACAACCTGGAGACCCAAAACAAGGGCCTCGTATTCTGCTGTATTATTAGTGCAGGGGAAATCAAGCCGGAATGAAAGAGGCATAGGTTCAACGTCAAGAGGGATGAGAACAACGCCGGCTCCTCCGCCGCGCTGGCATTTAGATCCATCGAAGAAGAGGGTCATTTGATACGACTCTTCCCTGAGTGAAAGAGTGGCGATGAGTTCGTCAGGGAAATTAAAATTGGTGAATTGTTCCCCAGGTAAAGGGGCCTCCGCAAGTTGGTCTGTAATAGTTTGTCCTTTGATTGACTTCTGTTGTACAAACTCAAGGTTGAGGTCGGCGAGGAGCATAAGCCATCGGGCGATGCGTTGGTTTAGATGTGGTTTGGCATACATATAATGAATGGGGTCCGTGTTGGTGATGACAAAGGTTTTGTGATTCAAGAGGTAATGTCGGAGTTTGGTGGCTACGAATGATAGGGCTAAGCACAATTTTTCTACATGTGTATACCTAGTCTCATAATCCACGAGAGTACGACTTATATAATAAACGGCTTGTTCTCCACGTGCCGAGTCCCGATGTGCGAGCATAGCTTCTATGGCATGGTCGGTGCGTAAAGGTAAAGGTAGAAAGGATGATCATTCGAGGTGGAATAAGCACGGTGCTTGCAAGAGATAGGATTTAAGAGCTTCAAAGGATTGGTGACATTCTTCACTCCATTGAAAGGCAATGTCCTTTTTAAGAAGGTGATGAAAAGGGTGACATCGATCCGAGAGTTGGGAGATGAAACGCCGGATGGATTGAAGTTTACCCTGCAAACTACGTAATTGTTTGAGGTTTTTGGGTGGGGGCATTTCTAGGATAGCTTTGACTTTAGATGGATCGACCTCAATGCCACGCAAAGAGACGATAAAGCTAAGAAGTTTTCCCAAAGAACACCAAAGACACATTTCTTTGGTTGAAGCCGACTGAATATTGCAACAGTGATCGAAAATAATGGTTAAAACATCGAGATGTTCACTGCGATGTTTAGATTTGCCAAGAAGATCATCGACATAATCCTCAAGGATAGTGTGCATAATGTCATGAAAAATGTAAGTCATAGCCCGCTGATAGGTAGCACCAGCATTCTTAAGGCCAAATGGCATGTCATAATAATGAAGGTTCCCAAGGAGTTATGAAAGCAGTTTTATGTTGGTCGGCCGGGGCCAAAAATTGATCAGTATCCCGAAAAACCATCCATGAGAAAAGCATTTCATGGCCCGCAGTGAGATCAACAAGTTGATCAATACTTGGGAGGGGGAAGTCATCCTTGGGGCAAGCGAGGTTAAGGTCTCAGAAATCCATGCATATCCAAAGTCCCCCCATCGCTTTAGTGATAGGTACAATGTTAGAAATCCATTGAGGATAGTCAATAGGCAAGATGAAGGAAACAGAAAGAAGTCGTTGAAGCTCTTCTTTGACCAAGAGGGCGATGCGTGGATGCATCTTTCTCAGTTTTTGTTTGACTGGTTTGGAATCGGGGTTTAGGGTGATGTTATGGACAGCAATGGTAGGATCAATTCCTGGCATGTCACGTAGGACCAAGCTTGGCTGCGGGTATGGAGAAAAGGTAGTAAAGGCGGCTTGTTCTGATGTGTTAAGGGATTGTCCGATCTTCACAATGTGAGGATCCTCCTCCGTGTGGATGTTGATTTCTATAGTCGACTCATTCAACATGGTTTGAGTTTCAGACGGTAAGGCGCGTTGAATATAGGAGTCGTCCCACCCCAGGTAAGTGAGGATGGAGTTGTCATCCTCGGCACTCAACAACATTAATCGAAGGTGAATCCTCTTCGCTCATGTCCGGATACGAAGGGGAAGAAAAGATGGATCCTTATTATCGCGTTGATAAGTGAGAGGACCTATGAAGATAGCATTTATGAAAAAAAAAGTTAGGAGGGATAGATTCGGGTCTATCGACTATGTGGGTGATGATGGTAAAGTGGGTGATGATGGTTTGGTAGGGGTGACGCCGTCTTCTTCTTCAGATACAAACGATTGACACGAGGTGTCTCCCGTGTAGGTGTTTCAGAAAACCGAGACCACTGCGATCATTTTGTTTGCGTGTAGTCACGGGAATGAGTGTATGTCGGCCTTGTTCGTAAAGACCAAAACCAAAGCCTTTCCAAGACAAATGTCAAGAAGGTGAGGGCGAAATGATGATTTGTCAAGTATTGAAAATCGGATTAGAAGGGAACCACACCAAGAGGAGGTTCGGGGTAATGGAGGATGCGTCAACACCCCATACGTTAGGTTGGTGTGGTAATTAGGTGGTCCGTAGGAGATCACCTCCCCACACGACGGTCGTAGGTAGGATGTGCATGTAATCGTCCGTATTCTGCGGAGTGTGGAAAGAACTAACGTTATATAGGCGGTACTCCCCCAGCGTAAGGCGTTGAAAAACATCTACTAAGGGGTCGGAGGTTGGGATGTTATCTGCGGGAAAGGAAGTAATATTTGTAACGGTGGTTTCATTAGTTGAAGGTGTAGGTGCATCGGAAGTGGATGGCTGGGTTGGATGAATGGGTGTCTTGACTGGTACAAGCACATCATTAGGGCGATACAACATATTGCAAGTTTTGAAGGGGGGAGGATCAGCTTTTACGGTGTAGGACTTCCCCTCATACTCAAATTTTATGCATCTATGTAAGGTGGAGGGAACGCATCCCATAGCCCAGATCCAAGGGCGGCCTAACAACATGTTGTATTGGAACTCTCCCTCAAGGACATAGAAGAGTTCGGGTAAAGTACGTGGTCCTACACGAATGTTAAGGATCACGGTGCCTAAAGTAGAAGTAATAGCATCATTGAATGATCGCAACATGATGGGGTTGGCACACATGCAACTAGAAGGGATATTCATTTGTTGGAAGGCTTTTGAAGAGATGATGTTTAGGCTAGTGCCCCCGTCAATCATAACACGACGTACCCGAATATCCCGAACGTACGCTGAGATGAAAAGAGCAGGGTCAGGATCTTCGGCACCAAAGTCGATAATTTCATCTTCGGAGAAACTGACAGCAGCGGCTTGCTGTACAGAGACAGAAGTGGTTGGGGAGATAGATTGTTTGGTGAGCGAAGCAACATGATTGGGTGTTAGAATAGAGGTAACAGGCAAGGTTTCATTAGGTAAAACCTCTATCCCTTGAAGGATCTCAACGAGAGCTTGTCGATGAGATTCAGAAGTCTGAATGAGATCATACAATGTCATTTTTACAGGCGATTGGTGAAGCTGTTTGATCATAGTTCGATGGGCAATGCCATTAGAGACGGGATAGGCGGGTCTGCGAATAACCACTTTAGGTGGTGGTGCAATCAGGATGGTGGACGGAGAAAGAGATGCCGCAGCGTGTGTTCTCTTCACTTTCCCATTATTTTTCTGCCCTCAAGTAGCAACACTAATCATATTGATCTCGTGAATACGAGAGGAGGAAGATGGTAGGGATAGGTCTTGGTTTTCGAGAGGTGGGGCTGTAATAATGATAGATCTTGGTGAGGCGGGGACAGGTGGTATAGGAGAGGGAATTGAAGCTAAAGGTCTCTCTCTTCGTAAGTTGTCTTTCTTAACTTTTCTATCTGAGAGAGGTGACGGATGAAGTATGGTTTTCAACGCTTTGCATCCCTCTACGTCATGTCCCGGTGTGTAGTGATAAGCACGCAGATTTTAGACTCATCGTAACCTATAGGTCGAGGTTTAGATGGATCATAAGTTCTAAGTGGGGGTAGGGAAATGGTCGCATTCTCCACCAACATAGCAAGTATTTTGGCGTAAGACCCTTTGAGTGGGTCAAAGTCAGAGGAAAATGAGGCTATTGACTGGGTCGATTCTGGTGATGACGTGGTGTGGTTGGTTTGTATGGGGGGTGGTTTAGCCAAGGAGTTTTGGTAATGGGTTTTAACTAACCGTGGTTTCTTTGACGTAGAGGCTATGTTTAGCCGGTTGGATGATGAGGCCACAGATGATGTGGTATCAGAAAACAACCATGGAGAAATAGGAGTGACCGAAAACAAATCTTTTGATGATGGAATTTGTTTATGGTTGATAGGTGGACAGGATACGCGGGGTGACGGTGTTGCTATACCCTTGGATTTCTGTATGGGTGCAGAAGGCGTAGGTCGCTTTAAAGAAAACGCAGGAGGCATGATATATTGATGTAAGGTAGAGGGATGGGGTCCCAATATGGAAGGTAGGTGTGACGACGAGGGTTTTAGTTGTGTTAACGGCATAGATTGAGGAGATTGAGTCTGTCTCCTAATGGGATGGACGGCTTTATTTTTAGATAAATCAAGCCAGGTGGGTGTGTTAGACTAGGTATGGGTGAGGTCCCAAGCGTAGGGGAAGATTTGGCTAAGTTAATAGAAGTGGACAAGGTATTTGGTAGAGATGAGGGGGGTGAAGATGAGAACATGGGCATTTTAAGCTTCTGTAAACACTTCGGGTATATGGTGGAGGCATCAGGATCGGTCATTTGCATTTGAGTAGAATATGGCGTACTCAAACGTTCCCATAGAACCTATCTATCTTCTGTGGAATGACAGTCCTCACGTGTGAATAGGAAGTTTTGTATGGAAGAAAGGTGGGTTGTGATTCCGGTCCACTGTGGGTGTGATACAAGAGGTATATGAGGCACTGTATCAATGGGCGTTAAGAGATCAACCGGTTGCTGAAAAGATTTAGGTGATGAAGGACTAATAGGTAGGAGGGTGTGTTTGAGAGGATCTGTCATGTTTAAAGAATGTGGTGATGTCGGTTCAAGAGGTTTCTCGTCTAAGGATGACAAAAGAAGTGGCGAGCCTTCCTCTTGTACAACAAGAATGGTAGAAGGAGACGTCTGGGAAATAGATAAATTAGATAACATCCACTCACAGTCTTGCAAGGATGTGGTGTAAGAAGGCTCATTTGTGAGAAGGGAACTCAGGGCAGCTAATTCCTTGATGGGTAAAGGAACGGCAAGGATTTCAGTTTGTCTTGATGACGAGGAAGGGGGTTCGGTTTCCTGCGTTAGTGAAGAGGCTTGATTGAGAATTTGTTCGATAGAGGTCTTTGGCTAGGAATCGAAGACTGCATGGATCTCATGAACACTCTCCTCGGCTAAGATATCTTGGTTTAGATTATCTTGTTAGAAGAATGATTCGGGAATGGTTTGTTGAATATTTTCAAACTTCGGTTAGCGGGGTGTTAGGATTATCGAGGGCTATATCCCCTCAGATCAACCATTTCCTCGCACTATGTTTTTCAACATCTTGCAGCTTCTCATGACCGTGTCCCTTCATGTGGTGGAAGTTACGTAAGTCATTTTCTTTGTACCGGAAGGTATGGCACGATTGGAATAAAACCGGAATGAGGTTTAACAGAGGTAAGGTAATGGCTCTGCTTTGAGAAATTTTTCCAATATCACGCCATATGTTTCTCCCAAGGGAGTGTAGTTGATGGTTCTGCTTTATACTTATAGGTGGTTTTTGGCAGGGTATTAGGCGATGGTTGGGATTTGACCATCACCGCGTGCGTGCAGGCCCCTTTGATTTCAAAGCGGTCGATGGGTGAGGATTGGTGGTGTTAGGTTTGTTGGTGGAATCTTGGGTTCGAAAAGTGGGGTTTTTGTTACGCAACCACAATTTCTCTTCCTCTAAGGCTCGAATCTCTAATTTTGAGCCATAGTAAAGGCCTCACAAATGTACGGAAAGTTTGAATTTGGAGGGTAGGAGAGATGTGCTTAGCGCAGGCCCGCGTAAACAGTTCGATAAGTTCAGTTTGAGGCAAGGCATATGTAAGTTGGTTGATAAGGCCCCGCCATCGTCCAACAAAATCTGCGATAGATTCGTCCTCAAATCGTCGATGGCATAGAGGTCGGTGATAGATACTTTCTTGGCAATGTTAATGGAGAAATGATCCAAGAAAGATTGGGCCAATGTTAAAAGAGAAGATTGAGTAATGGGTTAAAAACTTTGTACCATTCTCCAAAGCGGGTCCCGATAAGGACATGGGAAAGGTGCGGAGTAGTAAAGCGTCCGTCGTGAGCAATCGATAGCAGGTGCATGTCTAAATGATCGCAAGTGTTGTTGAGGGTCCTCCTTACTATTAAAATGGGTAAATTTTGGTAATTCCCATTGAGGAGGATATGAATGAAGGGGGATCAAGGGTGGATAGGCTTCGACAAACTTGCTCGTATGTCAAGGCGCTACGATTTCTGAAACAAAAGCCTCCCGTGTTTTGCATTTTGTCCATCATTTGTTTAATTAAATCAGTAGTTGGATGAGATGATGGTGTGGTTGTGGTAAACGGAGGCAAATTGGGCCAAGGGCCACCGCTAGACAATGGTGGGGTTAAATGTTGATAAGGTATGGAGGACGACTATGTTGAGGCAACCGAATAGGGATGTCCTATATAAGTTGTTGAGGTTACCGGATATGTGTGTGGAAATGAAAAGGTGGGCGGAGCTTGAGAAGGAAAGCTCGTGTGGATAGGTGGCAGAGAGCAAGTCATGAATGGAACAGTCTGCAATAGAGACAAGGTAAGAGCAGTCGGCGGTAATGACATGTTGGGCCCAAGATTAACCAAAGGAAAGCCAATTTGTGCCGTATGGACCCTGAAGCCTGCAGTAGACAGACGGACTAAGGATGTGGAAGGCAAAGTGGAGTTATCGGGCGGAGAAGGGGCTAAATGAGCAGCTATACGATAGGCATGCCAACAAGGAGTTGACCGTCAGGTGTACGGTCAAGGGCATGAGACAAATAGTACTGTACAGCGCTAGGATTAGCATCCAGAAATTTGGCAAATTCTTTATCTCCCACAGGAATTTTAGGAACCTCGCTGGTATCCGTAGGATTCCCCACAGAATGTGAAGGGGGTGATTCAGAAAAGAAACAGAGCAAGCATGTGAAACCATGGCGGCGGCTTGCTTTCGTGTAACATCCTCATTTTAAACTTTAGAACAAGTGAAATTTTTTTTGATAATTGCATCTGGTTCTAAATACATAATTTAGAACTCACAATTCAATAACCATTCATATAATGAGACAACCATATGCAAATTTGTAATGACTCGGAGTACCTCCGATCTATTCATTCCATGACTCGGCAATCTACCGATCTATTCATGTGTAATAAGAGTCGGTGCTTTTAATTAACACATTACTCTTGCGGTTCTCTTCCCTAATCTGGGATTCAGAATGCTCTGTCCAAGGAATCTAACTGAATAATTGTTACTATTATTCATCGGCATCTCATCCCTTAGACTAGGTGAATTAAGACAACGCAATCAGGCTTGCGATACTTTGGCCAAAGATTTGAAACATACTGTTTATGTCTCGTATTCCTTAACGGCATACTCGTCAATCTGGAATACGTCCTTCACCCCATTCATATGTTATATAGAATGTCTTACACTGACTACTGTCAGTCCTTCCTTTCACAACTGAATCACTCGGAGGCAGATTAACAAGGTGATAATGTTATATGGATACACACAAAGATTAGGGATATGATGACATCTTTGGTTCAACCTTGCAGTTCAACCAGTGTGTCATGATACCCCGAATCTCCTAGGCAGCCTTATAACATGACCACGTTCTTAATCGGTCCCAGGGTAACTCGTGCGAAATCAAGTGTAAATCTTAGCGATCAATGCAAAGGGTGTCGCCATAAGTCATCTGCATTGTTGTAACTTCGAGAAGATCCTAATCTTCTCGGAGATACAGCCCTGTAGTTGACTTATGTCGTCAACCTTTAAATCCGCCTCGAAAAGATCTACTCAATAACAAGCGTTACGCACTTGAGTTTAAATTACTTTAAAGACCTTACCCTAAGGTTAGCCTTTCCGATCCCTGGATTCTTCGTCTTAAGACGACCCTCCTCTATAAAACCCATTACATGGTAGAGGTATTACGGTCAGTTCTCATCAAGGAGTCATTAGAATACACCTGATTCTAAAGCAACAGAATCGGACAATATCTCATAACCTTTGCTTGAGATTGCCTTCTGAACTCCATTTGATTGCATATCAGTTCTCTTAACTGAATTTATATCATACTTTTTAGTATAAAGATATAAATGATTAAGAATCCAATTTAATATTGTCCTGTCATACTTAGGACTAGGGATTAGTAATTTAATCCAGCTTGTTTAGTGTTCTCCTTAGGCTCATTTTTAACCTATCTTCTAGAAAGACAATTATTTAAATCCAATATTGCTTTTGCTAGAACAAATTAGAACTACTAAACACTCATAAGAATTCAATCTCATTTTCTTGCAAGATTTCATTGTCAATCACAAAAGCATCCATATTATACAATGATAACAATGCCCCTTCGTTACATAAACCGAAGAAGGTCAACTTTCAGAAATAGAATACTACACATAAGTATCAAACACTTATTTCCATTCCTTCCAAAACTATACAATTACATTTTATGCAACAGCATACTTGATACAATGCTCAACGGAAAAGGAACGTCTTTTCACATTTAATACATCTATAAAATCAAGTCAGTAATTCATTATAAATCAAATAAACAATCGATCAACACAGGATCTGCATTGCTTTTACCTCTTATGGCAACCATCTGCAAAAATAGTCAACATGAGTCGATTCAATGAACCGGCATGATAAGCACTAACTTTTAAAACAATTGCAATCCATCAATTGTTTTCATTAAACACCCTGTTTAAATGAGGTCAAATATTCACATAAGTAAACATAATCAGACTATGCCCTTGTAATACAAAATGATTACAAATATGTAACTCTGTCATTGTTACAAAATAGTCTTAATCACTTTCTAATATTTCATCAAATATAAGAAACAAGGAACGAATGCACCCAAACAATCATTGAATCCAAAATCACAACATTGGTCAGATTGTTTCATTCTTCCAAAAGGGAAATAACATAACAATTCGGAATTCCACCAATATGTTACAAACAAATTCCCACTGTTAGACAAATATCAACAAATATTAAATAAAGGAAGAGAAAGAACCAATCCATTCATACTTCCTTTCACATAAGTTCATCACTGTACCGTCTTCACATATGAAAACATTCAACCAGTATATAAATGAACAAGTTAGACAAGCCGCAAGCAAGATCGCTGTTCTAAATCAAGAAATAGAAACACAGCAAAACTCCTGTACAGCAACTAACACATCAACTATTCATAAATCAACCTGAAGCCCAATACTAGTTTCTTTTACACAGTAAGGCTTTGACACAAGTTGAAAACAAGAAACTTCAAGCGTATCGCTATGCAAACAACCATATTGCATCAAGCAATTTGAGGTTTCCTAAAGACTATGCTATGATGACCACACAGTATTTCCAAATCATGCTCAGTCAAATCGGACTGAATAAACGGAAAGGAACTTAGCATACTTTGCTTAGTCAAAATCGGACTGAAGTAAACAGAAAGGAATACAACCAATCGATCCTTACCTTGGCGCATGCAAATTTTTAGTGTGGTATTCGCGACTCACCCTAACAGGGCCAGAGCACGAAACAGTCATCCAAACTCAAGGATCTCAAACAGGGACAAAGACAGTGCCCAAATGTCCAGTTCAGAAAGAGACAGAAGTACCAGTTACCTTTCCAGAATTCGAATGATTCAAACGGAGGTAACAATTCAAGCAATTGCATATGAATTCATACTGATATTCATCAACGACGCATAATAAGAATCAGACAAACAATTAATCTCTGATTTCAAACCAAGAACCCGACTGAACTCTGTCAATCTTTTTACACAAATTAGTACAGGTTGAAGACGTAAATGTTCACCTAAAGAATCTGTACCACAAAATCCATGCAACACAAAAGTATTTCAAGAAAATAACAGAGGTCTTTAGTACATGTTATTCCTTCAAGTCACTGGTTCATCACTCATCATCTATTAAACATATTCAACTTGAACAGCGGCTCAAATGTAAATATAAATCATTCAATCGACTCCTCAGAGTCGATCAGATTACAACAATTGTAAATCTATATATACACACTGTGTTCTGTCCACGATTTTAATACCCATAACCGCTGAACCTAACAACATCGTAGTATGAAATTGGTGATGAATCCTTCTATGCCAGCTATGGCAATCATTCAGAATAAAAACAAGTGTAAGCAATCGAATACCCATTTCAAGCAAGGAAATCAACTGAACCGCTTGAAAGCTTTTGAACAGCTTACACAAAAGAAATGCAAATGCATACCCAGGAAATCTATACTCATTATTTATTACAAATAACCGCGGCCTCAAGACCTGTTTTCTCTACAAGGCTTCCACGAAAATCAAATAATAAAACTCTAAGATGAATCTACATTCTCAGCAGTAGATAGCAATATACGATTCAATCATGGACTCCACTGAGTCGTTAAAATAAAGTATAGATGTAACAATATTATACACAGTCAACAAATAATCCCGTTACCACAATAACAAGGAAGAACAACTTCCACTGGGTCGTTTAGACTAAGGTAACACAACAGTTACCTGTTCCCAGCCAAAAATTAGAAGACAAATGAAACCCAAAAGTATCATTAGTCACTGTCAACAAAAACCACGACAGAGCTTCCAAAATTTCCAAAACACTGAACAATCAAACAGGTACACCAGCATCCTTCCCAACTGTCTCACAATAGCAGTGACGATCAAAAATCGACAGCCAAAACAGTGGTCTATACCCTACACAGTATATTCGACGGGTTCACGCCAAACAGGCCGAGCATTCATACCTTAAAAAATATAAATATCTCATATATTTAAACCAGAAAGAATACACAAGGGAATAGAGCCACAATTCGAATTTAACAAACACCCATCTAGAGGAAATTGAAAATCGAACCCGGAAGAGATCTGATACCAAAATCAAACAAGATCTCCATAGAAAATCATCCATTTTCTCAAAACATTTGAACAGAGTTGTTCTAATGAAATCACTTGAAAGACAACAAGCTATTTAAAGGTTAGGGCCTAACATGCCTGGATTTTTGATCAAATTTCCGAAGCGAGACCACGGGAAGAGCTCAAACTTCCTTTTCTTTTTCCACGATAAAGCGACCAACAAAATTTTGTTCTCCATCGCATATATATCCTCCAGAGAGAAAAGAGCTATAGCGAGTCATACTTGCCATGCAACTCAAAGAGAAGCAAAGTGCGAAGAACCATAAACAAGCGAGAGAGAGAAGAAGACCGAAAATCGCGACAAGCCAAACAAACCCACAAATTTCCCATTTGCATGCCTTCTCGCGAGTTCCGAGCTCGACTTCCGAGAATATTGAATGCCACTAAACCAACTTTCCGCTTAAACTCATCTTCCACCGATGGAATTGGCGACAGTCCAACTAAAACTCAAGTTCATTTCCAAACTTAGCGACCTGCCACGTCTGCACAGGTTAGCCGTCGCCTAAACCTCCGCCATGACCTGTCCCTCATCCTTATCCCCAGCATTAATTGCCATAGAAAACGCCGCCCATGGTTCGCACCCCCTTCCATAGGCCCCTTTACATTCTCCTCATTAGTTAGGTTAGTATCTTAGGTTAGAATTTAGGGTAATACCCATACTAACCAATTTACACGTAGTTACTAACTTAGGATATTAACACATAGCCTAGGTCTAGGTTAGATTAACAATAATCTAACCCCTAGGTTAGGTTTTAGTTTTAGGTTACTAACCATTAATAATTCCAGTTAGGTCTTTGTCATTTTAAACTGCGAAAAGACCACAAATCATACCTTCTCGAACAGCGAGTTAGCTCCGATTCTGCTGCTACAGGGAATATGTACATGAAATATTACTTGGTCCACAATCGAGACCTTCCAGGATATACTTCCATATCGGGAACCAATTTTATTTCACAAGATCAGCCCGAGTCATACTCGACCAGACTTAATCAATGCTTCCATACCTTGCGGCTGTTCAAGTGCGTGATCTAATTCATCACAACAAATTTAAAGCATTACTTGGATCAATTCCACGATCCAAGACTAGATATTATAGATGAATAATTCTATAATTCATTCCGAGATCAGATTAATACTCAGATACAAAATGAAATAAATAAAAGAGTCTAATCATATTCTGACTCAGTCAAGATCTACAATCTGCAAGGAAATTACAATACATATCAAGCATGATTTCTAAATCGAGGAACACATCCTTATACAAGAAATCACATATCAACACTTGTATGTCCAGGAGAAAGTAACAACAGTTCAGGGTGTTACATGCTTCCCTCCTAAAAAGATTCATCGTCCCGATGAATTACATATTAAATTAACCTTCAGGTCAATCAATTTATTAGTTCACAAACACTATGACTACTTCCATATTAAATAGTTCCGAGAAATCAATGTCATAACACATTTATTCAACACGAATAAAGTCTACCTTAATCTGGCTTTCATAAATACTTAAAAACAATCAATTCATAAAAGTATATTTTTGTCAACAGTTTTCATTATATTGCAAAAAGAGAAGGAAAAGCAATTTTCATCTCTTCCAGATTTTCCCAAGTTGCACTTTCTTAGCTAAACTGGTCCCCTTTGGACCTTACATTCTTGTATATCATGATTTCTTAAATGTAATTGGCGAGTTTCCAGCACTCGTGTGGGTTTAACCACGATTATTCCTGGTCTTGGACCTACAAGAGAATTCGATTTAAAACATGTGTGAGATCTGAACGTATTTCTTAAGCAAAGAAATATAGAAAACATCATGCATGCGAGATAAAGCGGTGGCAATGCTGCTAAGCGATAAGCTACGGGGTTGATTATTTACAATTTGAAAGGTCCCACAAATCGAGGTGACAACTTGGCAGCCTTGCCAAAAGTTATAGAACTCTTTCTACGGGTTTAACACGCAGAAAAACCTTATCACCAAGCTCAAACTTTCTATCAACCCGCTTAAGGTCGGCATAGCTCTTACGTCTATCCGCTTGCTTCCTTTAATCGTTCACGAATCGAAGCTTAACTTCTTGTTCCATTTACGTGAGAGAATCTCGGTCCAATTACCACTCTATCCTCAACACTTTGTCCCAACTTACGGGGGTTACTGCACTTTCTTCCATAAAGTGCTTCAAATGGTGCCATCTTAAGAGATGAGTGATAAGTATTGTTGTATGCGAACTCAACTAATGGAAGATACTCTTCCCATTTATCTTTGATCCATGCATACATTCGCAACATGTCCTCCAACACTTGATTTACCCTCTCGGTTTGTCCATCCGTTTACTGGATGATATGCGAAGCGAAGTTTAGTTTTGTTCCTAAGGCTGCGTTAAGCATTTGCCAAAACCTTGGCGTCATTCTAGGATCCTGTCGGATATAATCATTACAGTACACCATGCAATCTGAAAATTTAGGTATGCGAACCTCTTGGCGATCTTTTGGTGAATCATCCTTTAGATTTCCAGCGATGAAATGAGCTACCTTAGTCATTTTATCTCAACTACGAGATAACATCATGCTTATTCCTGGACATAGGTAGTCCTTGTACAAAATCCATGGTTATTACTTGCCATTTGTCTTTGCGGTATGCTATGAGGATATACTTGATCCAGCCAGAGTGCATATGTTACTGCCTTCACCATTGCCACATTCAAGACAATGAGTCACAAAATTAATCACATCCTTTTTCATACCTTTCCAAAAGTATTGCTTGTTTCATATCAGCAAACATTTTTGTAATACAGGGTGTCAGAGAAAGGTGAATTATGAAATTCAACTAACACTTCTTTCTCAAATCATTCAAAGACGCGGTACATATACCTATTTTCATAACGCAAGATTCCTTCATTATCAAAATGAAAACCTTCATACCTTTTATCTTTAGGTTACTGCGTGTAAGCGCTGCTTTTACTTGCTGAAAATATGCATCGAATCAGAGGCACTTTTACCTCCTCTTTAAACGAGTTCTTAATGTTATAAGAGCGAAATGTGCCTCCTACGACTTAGAGCATCATTACTCTATTCTCCTTCCCTTTGATATAGCTAATATCAAAGTCATATTGTGATAAAAATTCTAACCACCTTCTCTGTCGGCATTGATTGGGGTGAGTAAAAATGTATTTCAGTCCCAGTGATCGATTTTCAACTCAAAAGGTTTCCCAAGTAAATAGTGTCTCCGGACTTGAAGCGCATGAACAATGGCGGCAAGTTCCAAATCATGAGGGCATAATTCAGCTCATGTATCTTAAGTTTTCTACTCTTCATAAGCAATGACTTGATCATTTTGTAGAAAACACCTCAAGGCCTTCCCCGAAGCATCCGTTACAACGAGTAAAATTCCCATTAGGATCTGCAGTACAGCCAATATAGGTGCGAGAAGTCAAGCTGGTCTTTCGGACTTTTGAAAGCCTCTTCGCACTTGTCATTCCACATGAATTTCTTATCCTTCTTACTGATGAAGTTATTGGTGCATTACCTTAGAAAAATCCTTTACAAATTTCCTATAGTAACCAGTGAAGACCCATGAAGCTTCTTACTTCGTGCACATTCTTTGGTGCGAGCCACTCGATTATTGCCACTATTTTGAAGGATCTACTGCAATTCCTTCTTTACTTATGACATGACCCAAATAGTGAACTTTTGAATCAAAGAAAGAACATTTGGATAACTTACCATCTGAACTTTCTCTTTCTCAAAATTCCCAAAACTATCTTCGATGCTCATTGTGCTCCTCAACACTTTTAGAATAAATGAGAATATCGTCCAGAATACAAGTACAAACTTGTCAGGTATTCTTGAAAAATATTGTTCATTAGATTCATAAAGGCTGCGAGTGCATTAATTAACCCAAAGGGTAAAGCGTAAATTCATAATGTCCGTACCTTGTTCGAGAAAAGGCTTTTTATGAATATCTTCCTCTTTAATTCTTAGTTGGTGATAACCAGATCGAAGGTCTATCTTAGAATAAACCGCTGCTCCACGCATTTGATCAAACAGATCATCTATCCTTGGAAGTGGATATCGGTTCTTGATTGTTGCTTTATTCAACATCCGATAATCAATGCACAGCCTTAGTGTTCCATCCTTCTTTTTCACAAATATCACAGGTGCTCCCCAAGGTGAAACACTTGGTCTAATCAATCCTTTAGACAAAAGCTCTTGCAACTGTGCCTTAAGCTCGACTAACTCAGTAGTAGTCATCCGATAAGGCGCCTTGGAAATAGGTTCCGTCCCAGGCTTGATTTCAATGGTAAAATCAAATTCTCTCTTGGGTGGTAACCCTGGTAATTCCTCAGGAAAAACATCCCTGAAACCTTGTAGCAGAGGGAATTGTTCCATGAAATCATCATCTTCTTCAGGAGATTCAGATATCTTTACCGCATAAAGGGTACATCCTTTATTTTTAGCCTTTTTAAGCTGCATAGCTGACAGTTTTCTAACTGAAATTTCTCGTTTCACACCTTGAATCTCTGCTGATTCCAGCTGATCATCTAAACATTTTATGTTCTTTTCATAGCAATCTACCTTTGCTTTATGGTCAGCTAACCAATTGACACCAATAATAATGTCATATGATCCTAAAGGTGCAACATAGAGATCAACTTCCATGGAGAAATTAGGTAAATCGAGGACTGCCCCAAAAAGACACATACTCACTGTATGAACAGAATTATTACCGTACTCTACAGTCCAAGATTTATCCATTTTCCCAGCTTTTCTTTTAAGTTTAGAAGCTAGTTTATTAGATATAAAACATTCAGTTGCTCCTGTATCAAAAAGAATAGTGACAGGTATGCCGAATAACTTACCCGGAACTTCTATAGGTGTTACTTGCTTTTCGACTTGCTTGTGCACTCTTTGCGGCATGTATCTTATCTTTGCTGATTACGATCATCCTTCTTGAAAGGACATTGATTCACATAGTGGTCCTTGCCACAATGTGCTTGACCTCCTACGAGTCCCTTCTTAGGCTCAAAGCATTTCCTCCCAGGCCTTTTATAATTGTCACGCTTGTCCTCCTCCATAGGGCTTCGCCCATTGTTATAATTTTTAACAAAATTATCCCTTACATTTCAATGAGGCTTATTTCTTCTTTGCTTTCTTGTTGTTTTCTCACGGAAACTTACTCTTGTTTCCAAAAATTTTCCACGGTCCTTTTAAGGTGCAGAGAGGTTGAAGAAGGGTTTGCGGTCTTCTTCCGCACTTCCTCCTTATGGGCAGAAATAGCCTTTAATTTCTGTTCTTGCCTTATGGCCTTTTCAACAACTCCTTCCATAGTGGTTGGACTGTGAACATCGACCTCTCCCCCTATCACAGGATTCAATCCCATGATGAATTTCCGTATCCTGAACTTTTAATCAGTTTGATACTGCGGTACATACTTGAGGAGTTTTGTAAACCGCTCCCGAGTATTCGATTCTGTTAGCTTCCTTGAGCTAAGTTCTGAAATTCTGTCATTTTACGATCATAGAAAAGTTGTGGCAGCCAACGTTGCCTAAAATAGCCTTTAAATTGATCCCAAGTAATATTGGTCTCATCGATGTTTAGCTCGGCTTTTGGCTATCCCACCATGAAGACGCTTCGTGAGAAAGGCGATAGGCTCCCCAAATAGCTTTGGTTTCCTCACGAGAAGTTCCTTATTGCAAAGTACTTCTCCATTTCATTGAGCCGAGTTCTCGGCTCCATCTCCTAATGTGGTGCCATCATACTTAGGTGGACTTATCCTTTTATATCATTAGTGAGTTACTGCCCGATCGGCCTTTTTGTTTTCTAGTTGTATGGGTGCATTCACAGCATTAACATCAACACCCATTTCGGGGTTGTCCTCGGGAGGTTGCTGATTATTATTATCGGCTTCTTCATCCTCCTCATTTCCCGTCACTGCTTTGTTCAAGTACAGCCAAGTGATCTCTTGTGTCAACGGGGCAGCGAGGATCTCATCGATTTAGGTTGTTGCCGCTCCTCCTTGGTGGAGCATTACTCGCAACGTTCCCTCTTGTTCTAACCATTTTTACATTACAAGAAAATTCAGGTTTTTATCAGTTATGGACTCAATAGGTCGAAGAGCTACAACCTTCACTCGATACCAAGATGTAACATCCTCATTTTAAACTTTAGAACAAATTTTTTTTTTTTTTTGATAATTGCATCTTTTGGTTCTAAATACATAATTTAGAACTCACAATTCAATAACCATTCATATAACAGACAACCATATGCATTTGTAATGACTCGGAGTACCTCCGATCTATTCATTCCATGACTCGGAAATCTACGATCTATTCATGTGTAATAAGAGTCGGTGCTTTTATTTAACACATTACTCTTGCGGTTCTCTTCCCTAATCTGGGATTGAGAATGCTCTGTCAGGAATCTAACTAAATAATTGTTACTATTATTCATCGGCATCTCATCCCTTAGACTAGGTGAATTAGGACAACGCAATCAGCAGACTTGCGATACTTTGGCCAAAGATTTGAAACATCTTGTTCATGTCTCGTATTCCTTAACGGCATACTAAATCGATGCGGAATACGTCCTTCACCCCATTCATATGTTATATAGAATGTCTTACACGACTCTTATCAGTCCTTCCTTTCACAAGGCCCGAATCACTCGGAGGCGGAATAATTATCAAGGTGATAATGTTATATGGATGCCCACGAAGATTAGGGATATGATGACATCTTGGTTCAACCTTGCGGTTCAACCGGTGTGTCATGATACCCCGAATCTCTAGGGCACCTTATAACATGACCACGTTCTTAATCGGTCCCAGGGTAACTCGTGCGAAATCAAGTGTAAATCTTAGCGATCAATGCAAAGGGTGTCGCCATAAGTCATCTGCATTGTTGTAACTTCGAGAAGATCCTAATCTTCTCGGAGATACAGCCCTGCAGTTGACTTATGTCGTCAACCTTTAAATCCGCCTCGAAAAGATCTACTCAATAACAAGCGTTACGCACTTGAGTTTAAATTACTTTAAAGACCTTACCCTAAGGTTAGCCTTTCCGATCCCTGGATTCTTCGTCTTAAGACGACCCTCCTCTATAAAACCCATTACATGGTAGAGGTATTACGGTCAAGTTCTCATCAAGGAGTCATTAGAATACACCTGATTCTAAAGCAACAGAATCGGACAATATCTCATAACCTTTGCTTGAGATTGCCATCTGAACTCCATTTGATTGAATATCAGTTCTCTTAACTGAATTTATATCATACTTTTTAGTATAAAGATATAAATGATTAAGAATCCAATTTAATATTGTCCTGTCATACTTAGGACTAGGGATTAGTAATTTAATCCAGCTTGTTTAGTGTTCTCCTTAGGCTCATTTTTAACCTATCTTCTAGAAAGACAATTATTTAAATCCAATATTGCTTTTGCTAGAACAAATTAGAACTACTAAACACTCATAAGAATTCAATCTCATTTTCTTGCAAGCTTTCATTGTCAATCACAAAAGCATCCATATTATACAATGATAACAATGCCCCTTCGTTACATAAACCGAAGAAGGTCAACTTTCAAAAATAGAATACTACACATAAGTATCAAACACTTATTTCCATTCCTTTCAAAACTATACAATTACATTTTATGCAACAGCATACTTGATACAATGCTCAACGGAAAAGGAACATCTTTTCACATTTAATACATCTATAAAATCAAGTTGTAATTCATTATAAATCAAATAAACAATCTGATCAGCCTGTCAGATCTGCATTGCTTTTACCTCTTACGGCAACCATCTGCAAAAATAGTCAACATGAGTCGATTCATGGCTCGAGCATGATAAGCACTAACTTTTAAAACAATTGCAATCCATCAATTGTTTTCATTAAACACCCTGTTTAAATGAGGTCAATAACCACAGAAGTAAACATATTCAGACTATGCCCTTGTAATACAAATGATTACAATATGTAACTCTATCATTGTTACAAAATAGTCTTAATCATTTTCTAATATTTCATCAAATATTAAAGGAATCAAGGAACGAATGTACACAAACAATCATTGAATCCAAAATCACAACATTGGTCAGATTGTTTCATTCTTCCAAAAGGGAAATAACATAACAATTCGGAATTCCACCAATATGTTACAAACAAATTCCCACTGTTAGACAAATATCAACAAATATTAAATAAAGGAAGAGAAGGACCAATCCATTCATACTTCCTTTCACATATGTTAATCACTGTACCATCTTCACATAAGAAAACATTCAACCAGTAAATAAATGAACAAGTTAGACAAGCCGCAAGCAAGATCGCTTTTCTAAATCAAGAAATAGAAACACAACAAAACTCCTGTACAGCAACTAACACATCAACTATTCATAAATCAACCTGAAGCCCAATACTAGTTTCTTTTACACAGTAAGGCTTTGACACAAGTTGAAAACAAGAAACTTCAAGCGTATCGCTGTAAACAACAACCATATTGCATCAAGCAATTTGAGGTTTCCTAAAGACTATGCTATGATGACCACACAGTATTTCCAAATCATGCTCAGTCAAATCGGACTGAATAAACGGAAAGGAACTTAGCATACTTTGCTTAGTCAAAATCGGACTGAAGTAAATAGAAAGGAATACAACCAATCGATCCTTACCTTGGCGCATGCAAATTTTTAGTGTGGTATTCGCGACTCACCCTAACGAGGCGAGAACGAAAGACAAATATCATCCAAACTCAAGGATCTCAAACGAGGACAAAGACAAATTGCCCAAATGTCCATTCGAAAAGAGACGATACGATTACCTTTCCAGAATTCAAATGATTCAAACAGAGGTAACAATTCAACAGTTGCATATGAATTCATACTGATATTCATCAACGAAGCATAAAAAGAATCAGACAAAAAATTAATCTCTGATTTCAAACCAAGAACCCAGTGAACTCTCGTCAATCTTTTTACACAAATTAGTACAGGTTGAAGACATAAATGTTCACCTAAAGAATCATGCCACAAAATCCATGCAACTCAAAAGTATTTCAAGAAAATAACGAGAGGTCTTTAGTACATGTTATTCCTTCAAGTCAACTGTTCATCACTCATCATCTATTAAACATATTCAACTTGAACAATGGGCTCAAATGTAAATATAAATCATTGATCGACTCCTCGAGTCGATCGATTACAACAATTGTAAATCTATATATACACACTGTGTTCTGTCCACGATTTTAATACCCATAACCGCTGAACCTAACAACATCGTAGTATGAAATTGGTGATGAATCCTTCTATGCCAGCTATGGCAATCATTCAGAATAAAAACAAGTGTAAGCAATCGAATACCCATTTCAAGCAAGGAAATCAACTGAACCGCTTCGAAATTTTCGAACAGCTTACACAAAAGAAATGCAAATGCATACCCAGGAAATCTATACTCATTATTTATTACAAATAACAGTGGCCAAAAGACCTGTTTTCTCTACAAGACTTCCACGAAATTCAAACAACAAAACTCAGGGATGAATCCACATTCTCAGCAGTAGATAGCATTATATGATTCAATCAAGGACTCCACTGAGTCGTTAAAATAAAGTATAGATGTAACAATATTATACACAGTCAACAAATAATCCCGTTACCACAATAACAAGGAAGAACAACTTCCACTGGGTCGTTTAGACTAAGGTAACACAACAGTTGCCTGTTCCCAAGCCAAAAATTAGAAAACAAATGAAACCCAAAAGTATCATTAGTCACTGTCAACAAAACCACGACAGAGTTTCCAAAATTTCCTAAAACACTGAACAATCAAACAGGTACACCAGTATCCTTCCCTACTGTTTCACAACAGTATTGACGATCAAAAATCGACAACAAAACAGTGGTCTATACCCTACACAAGTATATTCGACGGGTTCATGCCAAACAGGCCAAGCATTCATACCTTTAAATATATAAATATCTCACATATTTAAACCAGAAAGAATACACAAGGGAATAGAGCCGAAATTCGAATTTAACAAACACCCATCTAGAGGAAATTGAAAAATCGAACCAGAAGAGATACAGTACCAAAATCAAACAAGATCTCCATAGAAAATCATCCATTTTCTCAAAACATTTGAACAGAGTTGTTCTAATGAAATCACTTGAAAGACAGCAAGCTATTTAAAGGTTAGGGCCTAACATGCCTGTATTTTTGATCAAATTTCCGAAGCAGACCACAGGAAGAGCTCAAACTTCCTTTTCTTTTTCCACGATAAAGCGACCAACAAAATTTTGCTGTCTCCATCACATATATATCCTCCATGACAGAGAAAAGAGCTATAGCAGTTCATACTTGCCATGCAACTCAAAGAGAACTGGTGCGAAGAACCAGTAAACAAGCAGAGAGAGAGAGAAGACCGAAAATCGCGACAAGCCAAACAAACCCACAAATTTCCCGTTTGCATGCCTTCTCGCGAGTTCCGAGCTCGACTTCCGAGAATATTGAATGCCATTAAACCAACTTTCCCGCTTAAACTCAACTTCCACCGACCGCCAGAATTGGCGACAGTCCAACTAAAACTCAAGTTCATTTCCAAACTTAGCAAATTGCCACGTCTGCACAGGTTAGCCGTCGCTTAAGCCTCCGCCATGACCTGTCCCTCATCCTTATCCCCAGCATTAATTGCCATAGAAAACGCCGCCCATGGTTCGCACCCCTCCATAGGCCCCTTTACATCCTCCTCAATAGTTAGGTTAGTAACTTAGGTTAGAATTTAGGGTAATACCCATACTAACCAATTTACACGTAGTTACTAACTTAGGATATTAACACATAGCCTAGGTCTAGGTTAGATTAACAATAATCTAACCCCTAGGTTAGGTTTTAGTTTTAGGTTACTAACCATTAATAATTCCAGTTAGGTCTTCGTCCTGTAAACTCAGAAAGACCTGTATCATACCTTCTCGAACAGAGTTAGCTCCAGTTCTGCTGCAGAATTGTATGTAACGAAATATTACCCGGTCCACAATCGAGACCTTCCAGATATACTTCCATATCGGGAACCAATTTTATTTCACAAGATCAGCCCGAGTCATACTCCTGACCAGCTTAATCAATGCTTCCATACCTTGCAACCTGTTCAAGGTCTGTGATCTAATTCATCACAAACAAACTTAAAGCATTACTTGGATCAATTCCACTGATCCAAGACTAGATATTATAGATGAATAATTCTATAATTCATTCCGAGATCAGATTAATACTCAGATACAAAATGAAATAAATAAAAGAGTCTAATCATATTCTGACTCAGTCAAGATCTGCAATCTGCAAGGAAATTACAATACATATCAAGCATGATTTCTAAATCGAGGAACACATCCTTATACAAGAAATCACATATCAACACTTGTATGTCCAGGAGAAAGTAACAACAGTTGTGGTGTTACATGTGATAACAACCATGGACAGGAGTTCACAAAGATAGGTTTCAATCTGTCAGAATGCAAATGCACTCGATCGGTGAAATTGGTAGGTTCTTTGGTTTGTCAAGAATCGAAAAGACAAAGAATCGATATCGTCCGATAACGCGTCGGTTACACTATAGCCGACGCCGGTCAGTAACCATGTCGGGTGTAGTAAGACCGGTATAAGAAAAATATAAGAAGCTGCTGATTTGCTCGGATATTTATCAATTTGTTCTAAGGTAATCACAGAAGACAAGTGTATATACGAGAAAAACAGAATCGAAAACAAACAAGATGCACACGCAAATCCGAGTGACTAACCCTAGGGTTAATTTTAATTATTGTGGGCTTATGCCTTTAGACGCGGAATGATGTCAATCCTAAACAAAAGACTTAGGGAAATGTCAAGTTTGTTTTGGCTTATAAGGTTACCTCAATCAAAGGAGGAATACCGTGGAAAAGGGGGGATGTTTTGAGCTGTTGTGTTAATTGTGAAGTGATTCGGTATGTGTTGTGCAGTGAAAATAAGATTAATTTCCTGTCAATACCGTGGAAATCACCCCCACGTGTACGACCTGTTACTTAGTCTATGTTCCCTAGAATTGAAAACAACAAGCAAGAATGTAATGCGCGTGTTTTAAACCCAAATCGAAAATGATATTCGATGAAGCAAATGAGATGACTTTCACTAATGCGAAACTAGGAAAGCAAGACAAATTCTTCACTAACTATAACAAAAACAACAGCAGCAAGTATGCTTCCTAAAATGAAAGCAAGCAAGAGAAACGAAACCCGAAATGGGTCCCAAGATGCTTAAAATGTTTCGCACTTTAATGTTTCGGCTCTGCAGAATAGACTTGCTTATCCTATCATTCCTTCAAGAAGAGATAAGGTTAGGGCTAGGAGGAATACCTATTGAATGTTGAGATGGTGTGCGCGTACTCATAGAGAGAGATCGGATCGACCGCGAAGAACTCCTTTTTGTCTTGGAAGGACTACCTCGCAAGTAAGAATACAAGACCACAAGATTTTAATTAGACAATAAATGAGGGATGCCGCTTTAGGCCCAGGAAATATAAAAACTTCCTTTCGAAGGTGGTCGGTTCCCCTTTTAATACAATTTAACACAAATGATAATATAGAAAGCTATTGCAAAATCACAATTTAGGTATCTCACAAAAGCAATAGAAACTAAACTATCAATAATAAAGCGTCACGTTGTTTGTTCGATTACTGGTCGTTGATACGTTTAGGTTGAGTTATAGGGATAAACCAGGATGGATTTGGGGTTGTTAGGTGGAAAATAGGCGAGCAAAAGGGTTTTCGGGTATAATTCACAAGTGACCAATGGTGGTCAATGAAAGTAACCGAACACGGATTAGAGAACCGCTGCCGGTATAGGATAATCGACACCGGTAGGGTCAGTGATCTAGGTGCTTCTGGGTAGAGATTGGTTGCAAGGTGATTGTGGGGTTATTGAGATTGGGGGATGGCTGAGGGGAATGATGGGAGGATAGGGAAGACTCAGAGTGTGGTAAAATGGCCTTCTGGGCAATATCAGGGTGTGTGGGTGAAGGTTAAGTGCAGTAGTGGCTGGTAGTAGATCTAGGAATAAACTTATGATTACTATTAATCAACAGGCTCAAGAAAATGGTGCTTAGAAACATATAACATACTACTTACTTGCCCCTGATGTAGATGCAAGTTTCAGGACTGTGATGATGAAGACAGGACCCAAGTTGGATGTAGTTTCCTCTTCTGATGCTCGGATGAGTGTTACTGGGCTCTGGTTATTCAGTTGTAGTCTTGGGCTTGATGTCCTTCTCTGCAATCTCTTCTTGTTTTTTCACTTGTCTCTGCTCGGCCAAGCAAAATCTGGATTCTTTTGATGATTTCTCCTTCTCTCGATCAAATGAAAATCCGATCCTTTGTTTTTGGTTGGAAGTGGTCATTTACAGGGAACCGATGGCGGTTACATGCAACCGACGGCGGTCGAGTAGGAACGGTATCGGTTCGAAATCAAAGCGGCTATTTTTGATAAAATAGCTAGCTTTCCCTCCTTTTCTTCGAGGGATTGGTAGCGGGCTTGGTCAAGTCATTATGAAGTTGGTTTTAGGTGCGGATGAGGAGTACTTAGTCATGTGGTGTGGAATTGGACCAAGTTATAGGTCTTAATTAGGTTAGTTTAGGGTTAAGACTAGGTCACGATGAGGTGGCGACATGAGGTGGCGGTGTATGGTGATGTGGATTTATTAATTATAAGGTAATTAATAAATAATTGTGTAAGGTTTAGGTGGTGAGGTTAGGTTGCGAAATGCGATGCGGGTCACAAGGGGTCGTAAGACACAAATTTGGTGTCTACACTAACATGCCCAGTAATGTCGCTTAAAAATCGAGGAAGACCTCTCGAATGAGCTCGAGCCTTCTCCTCTTCTTCCACGTTAGATTCAACAACAATAATTTGTTATTTCCATGCCTTATAAACTTTCCTCGACAGAGAAAAGAGCTAGTTATTCTCATAGTTTCCATGCAACACCAAGTAGACTGGTTCGAAGAACCAATGATCAAACAGAGAGAAAACCGGAGTGCATGGAAAACCAAACAAACAACTAGTTTTCCATTTTGCATGCCTTCCCGAGTAATCCGTGCTCGGAAATCAAGTTCCTTAATTGCATTAACTCCGAAATTCCCGCTCAATCTCCATTGCCACCGACCAGCCATAGTTGGCGATGGACAAAAACAAACCAAAGACCATTTCTAGATTTGGTGACTCTGCCACGTCGGATTTCACTAGCCGTTTGAAACTTCCACCAAATCCCTCGTCCTTCATACTTATCCATCTCATTTAATGCCATAGAAACTACCGCCCATGGCTCGCACCCCTTCATAGGTCCCTTTCATCCATGATCATTAGTTAGGTTAGAAACATAGGTTAGACCTTAAGGTGATACTTAGTCTAACCTCCTTAGCGCTAGGTCACTAACCTTAGAACATTTAGCTTATAGTTTAGGGCTAGGTTAGATTAGCACTAATCCAACTCATAGGTTATAGTTTAGGTTTAGGTTATTAACCTTAATAGAACCAGTCTAGGTCTAACAAATAGAATCGTTCAGTATAAGAACCAACAGATACATTCCCGAAATGGATTCAATCCAGCGTTGATAATAAGCTAGCAATAAATATATCAGAATTTATTACCTGGCTCAAGGTCTAGACCTTCCTGATATTACGATATCGGGAACCAATTCATTTAACACGATCAGCCTGAGTTAGACTCCGGAATTTCTTATTCAACACATTCAGACCTTGCAACCTTCGTAAGGTCTATAATTTTTGTTCATCCCGAATAAACTTAAAACATCTCTTGGATCAATGCCACTGATCCAAGGCTGAGTCATATAGACGGGTAAATCCACAATTCATTCAAAATCAGATTAAACTCAGGTGCAAAAATGAAAGAAATAAAAGAGTCCAAGCATATCCTGGCTCAGTCAAAGATCTTCAAGAGCAAAGAAGATACAATCCATATCAAGCATGACTTCACAATCAAAGGAACACGTCCTTTTTACAGAAGAAATCATATATCAACACTTGAATGCTCAGGAGGTAGTAACAATAGTTCAGAGTGTTACATGCTTCCCTCCTAAAAGATTCATCGTCCCGATGATTACATATTTGATTAACCTTCAGGTCAACCAATTTATTAGTTCACAAAACAATGTGACTATTTCCCACTTGAATAGTTCCAGAAATCAATGTCACGATACATTTTATTCAGCCTGAATAATGTTTGCCTCAATCTGGCTTTCATATCACATGAAAAAGATAAGTTCATAAAAAAATGTTTTGTCAACAGATTTCATCCTGTTGAAAAAGAAAAGGAAAAGCAATTTTCATCTCTTCCAGATTTTCCCAAGTTGCACTTTCTTTGTTAAACTGGTCCCACTAGACCTTACATTGTTGTATTTCACGATTTCTCAAATGCAATTGGCGAGTTTCCAACACTCATGTGGGTTTAACCACGATTATTCCTGGGTCTTGGACCTACAAGGAATTCCAATTTAAGACATGTGACAAATCTGAAACATATTTCTTAAGCAAAGAAATATGGAAAACATCATGCATGCGAGACAAAGAAGGTGGTAATG